>JAZKJV010001049.1:47160-299462 GCA_037367405.1 Ottelia alismoides | reverse complement strand
CTGAAATTTTTGCATAGTTTACCATTCCGTACTCTTAAAATTATATCTCATACACGGTTACTCCAAAAAAATCCACAAAAATTAGGAATGATGCCTTGAAATGTGATAAACGTACTGTCCAAATTTCATCCAAAGTGGAGTTATCTTGTGCCTGAAATAAATTATAGAGTGATTTTTGTATTTGATTTTTAATTAAATCCACAGACATCTTTTTCGCGAAATTTCAAGTCTTCTGAATTCTATGTGAAAACATCTACTTGAGATAATTCGCATTTTGTTTAATTTGATATTGTGAATTAATTAGGAATTATTTACTCACTGTCACTCTATTTGTACTAAAAATCCATAAAAAATTTATACTTTGTCAAAAAAAATCCAAAAATTTTACTGTAGCTTCCTTGCATCATGTTTTAATTCCAGTAACATTTTCATACTTTTTTCTTATTGTTTATGTGAGAAATTGCGAAAAAACCCATAAAAAGTGTGTATTTTTCCTTGTTGCATTTTAACCCCTAAAATTCTAAAAAAATGTGTTTTGTATTCATCACTAGATTAGTATTCTAGGAAAAATATAATTTGGCTGAATTGAACTGATTTAGCATTAAACTTAATTTGGCTAAGTTGTATGCTTTCTTAGTATATTAGTTCACTTTGCATTGTGCATTTTTGCATTCTTTTTGCATAAAAAACCTAAAAAATACCACTTGAAAATCTAGATCTTTATTTCAAATTAAACCCAAGTTGTTCCTTTGCCTCCCTGTGTTCGACCCCGGACTTGTCCGGGATATAAATTAAAGCCGAGACACTCTTCACGGAGATCCTTCTCTCGGTTCCTGACTGATTCGCTAGGTACACGTATTACAACGAACACGAATTAAATATCGTATTTAGCGACTCATCAGATGGCGCCGTTGCCGGGGAGGCAAACGGCTTAGGGATTAATTTAAAAATTCGGATTTAGATTTTCATTTACTCGGGTAGTCTGACCCCCGAACCACTTGTATTTATTCCATTTTTTGCAATTATTTCTTTTTATATTTTGTATATATCTTGTTGTTTATCTCTCTAATATAAATCTCATTTTCCTTGCGAGGGCCCGGTGGACTTGGAGTGCATCGGAGGTCGACGGACGCGACGCGCGCCGACTGCTGAAGAGCTTGGAGAATTTGTTTATCTTCGAGAGAATTTTTGTAAATTATTGTAATTATTTAGGTAGTTGCTCATTTATAGCGGCTCTTGTTTGAGAGCTCGCGTGTGTAAAAAAGACTTGGACTTTATTTGTGGTGTGTCGAGACCAGTTTCACTCTCCGGTGAGGGTGGGGCTCGACTTGAGTGGCGAAACTAAGGATTAGGCACACGGTAGCTTAGAATCAAATTTGTTTGTGCCCATCGTAAGTTAGGCCACACATATCTTAGAAGATTCACATATCTTATAAGATTCATAATGAGACGCACATAGACACGTACTACTTAGCTCAAATTCAATCAATTCTTCCCCGCTAATAGTATACTGTTTAGGTGCGGTTTTTCTCGATCTGCATGCATTTAGTGTAACATTTACAAATTCTGTTCTGCATAACGCATGGGAGAGTGCTGGGATTCACTGTAAGTATACCTTCTTCTGAGCATGCATCATAGTTTCTCGTTTGCATTCTGATTTTCCGATTCCCCTCTTGTTTTACAACTTAAGGTCAAAAGGAAATTGGGACTGAACGGTAGACGTGCTTGTGTGTTCACATAAATTTCAAGTGATAACCTAACTCTAAAATTGGGACTGAATTGAGCAGGTCGATTTAAAATAATTGGAATAAAAAGAACCCCTGTTCTCGGGTGCATAAAGCCCTCATTGTTTGTTTTACTTGCAAGTGAGAGAGAGACGACCCTAGGATAGAGCCAAGTCTGGATTTCTTACTTACTACTGGTTCTTTATTTTCAGGAGACACTAGTCGTAAGAACCGGGTCAGTCTGTAGGAAAATACGGACACCTAACAGCTCGTTAATCTTTCCAAGATTGTATTCTCACCAACTAAAATTGACAAGATAATTCGGCCGAACTCTTACGGTCCTCACATGTTGAGTTGGTGAAATTGAGGGTTTGAATTGTGTTTGTATTGTGTGAGTTTACTCCGCACATTTACGTGCACCGTAGAACTAGCACCTCATTGAAATATCGTGTTCTAATCGGTTCTTTTGACATCGAAGATGACTGATTGGGGGGATAAATTATTCGGACCTTGCGAATTTCCCGTTGAACCCTCCAAGAAGTATGTCTTCACAGATCCATGCGCAACATGGACCAACCTGGACTCATGACCCTCTTGAGCCCAGGATCACCCACTCTCGGGATGGTTACTCTCAAACCATTCCCTTTCTCTCTTCCCACCTCATCGAGGAAGACCTTCGCCTTGATGAGAATATATTGATTCATAAATCCTCTTCTAATCAAGAACACATTGCTGATTCAGGCCATATAGAAGACACAAGTAATATGCCTCCAAAGAAGAAAGAAGAGGAAGAAGAGAATAATGAAGACCCAATGAAAATGATACTTGCCAGATTAGCTGCATCTGAGCAGCAACAAGCATTACTGAGAGCTCAGTTAGGACAGTTAAATGTTGGGGTCCAACTACCAATGGATGCGGCGTATAACCCCGGACAATATCAAATTCGGAACTACTTGAATCCGGCCGAGCCCGAGGTTGATTTTGAATTGAAGCCGCATTTTCTGAACCTGTTGCCACACTTTTGATGGGAATGCTTCTGAGGAACCATATGCATTCCTAAGGGACTTTGAGCTCATCTGCGCTAACCTCAAAAATCAAAATGTTAGCCAGGATTATATTAGGCTCAAAGCCCTTCCATTTGCCTTGGGTGGCAAAGCTGATTACTGGGTAAAAGAATCTTGGGATCGTTGTCACCACTTATGCCCAGTTCAAGGACCTATTCCTAAAGAAGTTCTACCCGTTGAGTAGAACTAACATGATGAGGACGCGAATTACGAGTTTTTCCCAGTTACCCCATGAAGCCTTCTGTGATGCTTGGGAAAGATTCAAGGACATCCTGCAGAAGTGTCCTTGTCATGGATTAGATGACAATATCTTGGTCCAATCCTTCTTCACTTGTCTCAACCCTGAGATGCAGGGTTTAGTGAGCGCTGCCTGTGGAGGCAGCTATACATCACGAGGAGCGGATACCGTCTGGAGGGTATTCGAGCAGATGGCTGAAACTAGCCGCTCACAGATGGCCAGCAGGGCCTATACACCATCCACCAGTTCACTCTCACTTGGAGGGGGAAAATCAGCTGTAGTTGATCTCTCTCAGGATGTGATCCCTATCATGGGACTCCTTGCTGACAAGCTTACTGTAGTAGAGAGGATCGACAGGAGGATTGATGAGTTAGACCGGAGCGTCTCCAAGATCCCAAAACAAATGGAGGAGTTGACTGATAGGGTATCTAAGATAAAGATACATGCCGTGACTGCACCCTCTGCTCCCGTATACCGAGTTCACCATGTTCAGGAGCCGTTGGTGTCAGGGCAACCCCAGCCGTGGGAGCAGGACCAATCCTACACCCACTCTTTCCAGCAGCCACCTCCATTAGCAGAGACAGTCCAGGAGGAGCCTCCACCGGTTTGGGAGGTGAATGGAGTATGGTATACTCAGGACCCTGCCAGGCAGGGAAGTACGGGAGACCGACAGATCTACCAGCGTCCCCCGACCTTTCACAACACCGCATTCACCTCCGCACCACCTCCTTCACAGCAGAGCCCTGGATTCCAGCCACCCCAGCAGCAGAGGCAGCAGTACCAGCAGCATGGCCGACAGGGCCATTACCAGGCGGGCCAGCAGGGCCCGCAACCCCAGCAGCAACAGCAGAGGCAGTACTCTGGCCAGCAGGGTCAGTCTTCCCGTTCTTCTTCCCAGTCTTATCCACTTCCCTTCTTCGTCTAGTCCCGTGGATATACAGCAGCAGATACTCGACGAGCTACGTTCCTACAGGAACGAGATTCATGACTTACGGGTGGATGTCAACCGCCTGTCTAGATGGCGAGACGAGCAAACTGCACCTTCTACCTCTATCCCAGCCCAAGTTCAGGCTAACCCCAACAGCCTGAACAGATCTAGTTCTCAGCAGCATTTAGTCAGGTATACTATTCAGCATCTCCTAGATCTGAACATGAGATTCTTTCGTGTGACGAGGCTAACCACATGTCACTCAGGAGCGGAAGGACCGTAACCGTACCTGACCGGGCGAGGGATACGAGGAGGGGCATCTCTGGAGCTCTACCTGAGGGAGTCTTCAGAGGACGAGGAGGAGAGGTATCATATTTCGGAGCCCCATCAGCATCATTCGAGGATTTCCATTCAGGGAGCCGAGAGGAGGAGGAGAGCACGTATGCAGCATCGTCAGCATGGATATTCTTCTGAGTCTACGGAGGACCTTGCATCTCCGGTTGTGGCGGATACCACTCCAGCTTCTATTCCACAACCTGTAGTAGATAGTTTAGATTTTGAGTCCATGTTGCATCAAAAAGATTCTTGTATGAAGAACTCTGTTTCCGTTAAGTCAAAGAATGATCTTTCAGTTCATGATTCAGATTCTTCATCCTCTGTTTCCCTAGCTTCAATCCCTTTCCCCCGTGCTCTTACGGCAGGAAAGCGCATCAAAAAGATTCAGAAAGATGACCCCGATATGGCACGGTTTTGTAAAGAAAATATCACAGTCAAGGTGCCATTTGATGAATATGTGGCTAACCATCCTGCCTTCCAAAAATACCTTAAGGTGAGATGCACACCTACAAGGGTTAGCAGGAAGAAAGATAACCGAAATATAAAGACATATGTCTTATCGGTAGCCACAACCTATTGTCTCAAGAATCAGACTTTGCCAAGGAAAAAGAGAGACATGGGTGCTCATTATGTGGAGAGTCGTATTGAAGACATTGCGTTTGCATGCACACTCTTAGATAACGGTTCTTCGATCAACTTACTTCCCTTAGCATTATATCAGAAATTGGAGTTGGGACCACTTCGCAAATCTAGAGCCTTACTCCAATTCGCTGATCGATCAGTGAAGAGACCTAAGGGAGAAGTGAAGAACGTAGTTATCTCGATTGAGGGGCAGAACTATCAAGTTGACTTCACAGTCTTGGACATGGAGACTCCCAATCATTGGAGAGAATCTCAGATCATTCTTGGGCGGCCCTTCCTTAGGACCGCAGGCGCAGCTTTCGATTATGGTACGGGAATGATGAAGTTCCGTTCTCCAGGCGGAGAAGTGAACCTTGAGATGAAGCAAACCAAGTGTCAGCGACCCGATTCAGAGAGTAGCACAGAGTATTCATCTTCAGAGGCAGATTGCAATTTGATTAGCACAGTTGGGATTTGGGGACAGATTCCTTCAGGACAGAGCGAGTCCCTTTCATCTGGAAAGGGTATAGTGGATGATGCAGTTTGTCAGGTGTTGTCTGATCTTGTGGGAGATGCGTCAACCTATTCCCATGATGACACAGAGATCCATCTGGATCTGTCAGTTCCATCCCCTTCGGAACGATCATGGGATATAGATGATGAGTCGGACGCGGCTTTGGCCGAACTACCGCGTTTCTTTGGCGATCCGACTCCCGATACTTCTGATTTGGTGGCGAGTACTACTCAGCTTAGCCCACCTTCATGCAGCACGGAACCAGATTCAGATTCAGTTCAGCCAGATCTGCTTGATGATACCACACTGCCAGAACTGAAATCACTACCTCCTACACTCAAGTACGCCTTTCTTGCGGGACCCAAAGAGAGATATCCTGTCATCATTAGCTCAGACTTGACTTTAGAACAGGAGTCTAGGTTGTTAGAGGTCTTAGAGAGGAACCGCAAAGCAATAGGCTGGACAGTGTCGGATCTCGTGGGCATCAACCCCGCTCTCTGCCTTGCACCACATTTTTACTGAGGATAATGTGAGACCTTCCCGTGAGTTCCAAAGGAGACTTAACCCCAATCTACGGGAAGTGGTGAAGAAAGAGATTAAGAAATGATGCAAAGCAGGGTTTATATACCCAATTTCTGACTCCAAGTGGGTGGCCCCACTCCATGTTGTCCCGAAGAAGTCGGGAATTCAGATGGTCACCAACGAGAAGGGGTAGAGATCGCGACAAGAGTACCTACGTCGTGGCGTGTCTGTGTTGACTACAGGCGCTTGAATGCCGCGACCAAGAAAGATCACTTTCCCTTGCCTTTTATTGATCAGATCTTGGAGAGACTTGCAGGGAAAGAGTTCTTCTGTTTTCTTGACGGGTACTCAGGCTACAACCAGGTGGCCATTGCCCCTGAGGACCAGGAAAAGACCACATTCACATGTCCATTCGGCACTTATGCTTTCAGGCGCATGCCATTCGGGCTCTGCAATGCCCGGGCACATTTCAGCGGTGCATGATAGCCATATTTGCCGAGATGGTGGGAGATTTCCTGGAAGTATTCATGGATGACTTCTCGGTCCATGGTGATTCTTTTGATACATGTTTAGCGCACTTGGACCGAGTCCTCACGAGGTGTAGAGAGGTGAATCTGGTACTCTCCTGGGAGAAGAGTCACTTTATGGTGACGTAGGGTATAGTGTTGGGGCATATCATCTCCAAAAGAGGAATGGAGGTTGACCCTGCCAAGGTGGAGGTGATCAAGAAACTCGATCCACCTACCAACGTGAAGTCAGTGCGGTCATTCTTAGGGCATGTTGGATTCTATAGGAGATTCATTCAAGATTTTTCAAAGATTGCCCGCCCACTGGACTGAGCTCTTAGGAAAAGACACAGAGTTCATTGTAGATCACAGGTGTCTGGAGGCCTTTGAGCTCTTGAAGAGGAAGATTTGTGCCTCGCCTATCCTACAAGCTCCTGACTGGTCTCTTCCCTTTGAAATCATGACTGATGCTTCAGATTTTGCTATAGGAGCTGTGTTAGGTGTTGGACATGTGAGCCCACGGCGAGCCATTATGCAATAAATGTTATTGCAAATATCATTCCCTGATCTGAAATGAAGAATAAATAATTTGCATAATAGGTCCCTCTGTACAATTAGGGTTATGTACCATGGCTATCTTAATGATCATACAGCTGTTGATTCAATTATTGAATCATAGAGGCTGGTGCTTGGATGAATATCTAAAGGGTTAGATTGAGGACTCATCGAGCACCGTCAAATGATTGTTAAGATGTGATCTCCAGCCTGAGTAGGAGATGGCAATCCTTTTTCTCACATAGGCTGATATCTGACCGACCTCTTGATGCAGGTCCTCTGCATAGGAATAGAGATTCGGAGGTGTCAGATTAGTTAGGTCAAAGAGTTGACTTAACGAGATCGAGATAACCTAAGTCCTATGTTGAATGCTGTCACAACATAGGCACGCATCCTCTGACCGGAGACAGATGTATTGCTATATGTCTGAGTATGTACATTTGACAGACCAATAGGTTGATGACCTAACCAAGGTCTATACACCGGTGCGTTGGTGTGCATATAAGGGCATATGAGTAATACGATCTCTCAAAGGGATCATACAGGTTCACTACTGAACCGGAAGACATGAGCTCACTCATGAGATATTGGGAGGAATCAAATTCCGTGCACGGTCGTCTCGCTTTGGAAGCTTGACTGAATTTGTAGGTTTGATATATACTTTTGGAAAGTATATGATCAAGACCTAGGTATGATATATGCTTTTGGAAAGTATATGATCGATACCAAATCCCAATGATCAAATGAGAAACTTAGTGATCAAACCCTGAAGAAGACAGTGTAAAATAGATCTTGATCTTCGGGTTGACCATGGGTCTTCCAGTATGCAGGATGTACAGGTATTGGGAATACCTGAAGGGTGATGTGATCATAAACGATTGTATATCCATGACGCTTCCATTCCGAGGGAGTGATGAAACAGGTCTGGATTTTAGTGACTCCTTTCAGTAGAGAAGCAATCCGATCTTAGTCCCAAGTGTTGGACATTGGTCTGAATGAGATTCAGATCCAATGAGAAGGTTGGATTTGCGGTCTTGATTTAATCAAGCATCTGTGGGAGGTCCGTAAGATCTGGATTTGAGATGAGATCTCAACATCCAAGTCACTATACGTGGAATAATACAATCGCCCTGTCCTTATCTCCAAGTATCTGCGGAGAAAGCACATTATTCTTGAAAGGGTTCAAGAATAATTCATTTGATGAAATGTATATCCAAGCAAGGACTTGATGATTAAATGAGATTTAACTATCAAGCTTAAATATGAATATGATTCATATTGTGAAAATGATTATCTAAGATAATTAAATGAGATTTAATTATCAAGGATTAAGAGAAATGTGGATAACACTATCCATGATATATGTGTGTTATAAATATGATTTATAATATACATATATAAGAGAGAGAATTTATGTAAATAGCATTTGTTAATTAATAATGTGGATTGGATTCACATTTGTTAATTAATTGGAAATGCAATTTACTAACTAGTTTGGGTTGTGAATATGATTCACACAATATTCAATGGCATGATTGAAATATTCACAAATTAATTTGGAATTATTTTGGTGAATATTTATTGTAATTAATTAAGGAATAATAAGATAAATAAAATGGAGCAAATAACCACCTCTAGAGGTGGCGTCACCCATGAATGGTTCATGGGTGACGCCCCCCCTTTTTAGGAGGATGGTTAGCTCCATTTGATTTATCATGTTATCTCTTAGTTAATTTATATTTAAATTGATGTTGTTGCTTTTTAATCAACAACAAATCATAGCCATTGATTTATCATGGACCAAGCATATCCCTTGGATCCATGTGTCCCATGGATTGAGATCCATTGGATCCTAAACTAGTATATAAGGAGGGCTAGGGTAGCCTCTCCATGGTACATAATTAAGAGTTGTACAAGGTGACAACTCTCTCTCTCTCTCTCTCTCTCTTTCTCATTCTCGCCCTCTCTCTCTTTCTCTTCTCCATTAAGTGGCCGTCCACTTTGTGTTGAGAAAGGAGAGACTCTCGGCTTCTTCTTCGACGACTCGTGAATCTCCATCTTCTTTGGAGTTGCTTACTCTAAAGGAAGACGACGGATTTCGTTTGACGAAAATCGGGGGAGCCATCGCTTGGATCTTCATCAAGGATTTGCGGGAAGGAACGTGACTCATCATCGCGCCCGCAAGTGCGTTCTTCGTGGATCGGACTTAAGATAGGAGGATCTCTACTTTGGGATCTCGCGATCACAACCACGCTTCAAGAGGTATTCCTAATACTTTGTGTTTGATGAAACGATCCGAGAAGTGTTCTCGTGATCATGTGGTTTCATCTTTAAAGTTAAAATTTTTAATTTCCGCTGCATCAAGAGCATCTAGTACGACTAGTTGCTCCGATTGCATACGATGCGATCGACACGCTTCCGTGATGCGCTTGAGGATACTCAATATCCTTCAAGTGGTATCAGAGCCATAGGTCGAATAAGGTTTTGGATATGATCCATACACCTTAGGCGATTTGGTTCTTGAAAGGGTTGCGAAATTTTTACTGCATTTCAATTTTCGCACCTCTGTCTAATTGAATTTTTCCGTACTGTTTAAAATGTTTAAACACGAAATTTTCAATTGGATTTTGTTCCCCATTAAACAAGGAAACCATAGGACTTGAGTTTACTAAATTTGGACTTTATTTGCTCAAGATATGGCTTTTTGAATATGACTATATTCACTGTTGCGGGAACTGCGGATTTGAACGTAATTAATGAGATGATTACGGTTTTAATCCGCCTTGGAAATGCATGAATTATCACTTGGGTTCTTTAATAAATCAAATAGGCAATCTTTGGAAACTGAGTTTGCAATTTTTTGGATTTAAATTGATCAAGATATGTTAATTTTAGTGATTGGGGGTCACTGCTGGAAATTGACATTTTTGATCTTGAACCTTGTGATATGTCATTCAATTATCATGATGAAAATTAATTGTTAATTTTCTGGAATAATTAGTGATAAATATTTGTGAAATATTTAAAGAAATAATTATTTCATTGAATGACACTTGCCTAAACCACAATGATGAGATATTAGATCTTGATCATTGGTTCATCAACAAACATTGCTTTCATGAAAACCATAGTTTATTCCTACATTTGTTGTAGGACAACTTTACATGAAAACCCTTTTGCTTGAATAGGATTGGGGATTTGTCTAGCAAATCTCCTTATAATCAAAAATGTTTTGATTTATATTATATGGTATAATTTCGGTTGAAAAACCGATGAACATCTCAAAGTACATGATGGTCTATCTGGTATTATCCTTTCCCGAGGCGGATGTGGTGCCTAGTCGGAGAGCATTGGGGTCGGGGTTGCAACGTATGTGTCCGTCCCACTCTCGTCGGTACTGGCCATGACAGCGGGTAGGGACTGTATAATACCGGAGACAGACAATGTGTATTTTTCTAATTATTAAAATTCGAATAATACGTATTTTGAGATAATACCTACTATTCAAGTAAAAGACATGTTTGTTGATTGATGATTGGATGAATGATTAATTTAATATGATTAAATTAATTATATCCAATAAACACTCTATTTTGAATAGATGTGTATTTTCCCTTGGAAGAATTAATTATGTGAATATGATTCACAATAATTAATTACAATTTGAATATGAGGTGGAGGATCACATAAGTGACATCCATGGTCTCCCGTCAAGGCGAAGGGTTCCGTCGCCAGGGATTGTATGTAGGAGACGCCTGTCCGAAGTGACAGATCCTATATGCAAGCGCATCTGGATCGGGCTCTTTGCTTCTCGAAAGAGTAAGGCCGTATGCGTAGTGACCCCAATATCGAGTCCTCATATTATTGGGGCGATATTGGATTGCGCATAGCGAGTTCTAATCCTGTTGACGGTTGGTTCAATTAGCAACGGGTCAACATCATCTTAGGGGTGGTGGGCCCGGGTGTTAAAGACCGAATTGGGAATGCAAGTTGGACTTGCAATGCGGAATGAGTTCCCGCTTCTTTTTATTGGAGTCGTAAGTTCTCATATTATTGGGATGCGACAAAGATAGGAAAGGAGATCCCAGATCTTGCTAGAGATATAATGGTAAGAATATCTCTTACATTGAAAGTGATTAAGGGAATGAACTTTCAGTGTTGACAAGGCAAGACAACTTTGATATAAAAATTCCTAAATCAAAGTAAAATATGTATATATATAATATATATACCCTTATGCAAATTTCTTATTTCAGATAATCCTTCATTAAACCCACTCAATGTTATACTCAATGATAACCAGTAAAAATATCTTGGATTGGACTCATGATCCAGATATTGTACTTGCAATTGGACACATAATGTATGTGGTTGCAGTGTGCAAGTTCCCTCAACATAATGAGGAAGGACAATTAAATAAGACAATAAGACATCGCCTTAGGGTCCGTATGTCTCTGTAGTCTTGATCCTTCATCGAGTGTACTTTGGAAGTGACATGTCGATGGTGATCGTAATTGTCGAATAATCCTTATAAAATAAAAGAAGATATTTTGGCATTCATATGTGCTCTATACATTTAATCATGAATGACATGGTTCTCTGCATTATGCAAAATGGTGGCTCGAAAGAGATGATGTATTCAAAATGTTTGAATACCTACCTGAACCTAAGTCTCCAAGAGTTAAGATGAATGTAGATGTGATGAGTGTCATCATTCTACTATCTATACTCAAGTCATTCATGAAGCTTTATGATATTCATATTGTATGAATTTAATGAAGCATGTATAAATGTTGAAATGCTCTTGTATTGAAATCCTTAGAATTCAGCATAAGAGATTCTTTGTCTTGAACAATGGTTGTTTTTAGATGAAGAGAGCGCAGTGGAAGCATGGGTCGGACCCGAGTAAGAAGGAAAGTCAAAAAGTTGACCTACTTCTGTGACTTCCATATGATATCCAAATAGTTGGATGAATACCAATACTGCAATAAGTTGATGTGTTGATAGTATGACTATCAAGTCTGTCTAAAATCCTTAGTGAAGGACTCAGATAGAGCATCAGAATAATCTACATATAATCATTGACTCTGACTTTATTATTTCATAAGATAGTCTGACAATTGTATCCGAATCTTCTAATGACATTTGCAAATTGGTTGCATATATATTAGAAGACTAGTGATTTGATCTTAAGGTTTAGTGGTCATCTACATGGATATTGCTGTAATTGTTGCAGCAGTCTTTGTTGGATAGATGGACTTCATATTCTCAGTGGGAGAGCCCTTAGTCTTAGAGAATGTCTCTATGACCTAGATATTAGAATACCCCATTGTTTGTTTCTAAATGTTGGAAATAAACATGAATTCTGAGATAGAACTATCATAAAGAGTTATGATGGAAATATTTCAGATAGTAATCTAACATCTAGTGGACTCCACAAAATTAGAAAATTAGTGAACAGTTCATTAAGATTTCTAATACTGAAAATTAAACCTTGAAAGATCAATAGGAGGATGAAGATCATTTGACAATGATCTGGCATCAAGTCTTGGACATATGTCTGCTGATGTGATCAATAGACTAGTAAGATATGAAACTTAGAATATCTAAAATTTCAAATCTTACATACTTATGAATATTGTATTCAAAGTAAAGTGTCCAATACACCCTTCTCTGGGAATGGTGTTAGATGTCGAGGTATTCAAGATCTCGTACATATTGATGTATATAGATCATCTATATCATAGTAAACATTATGGATATGTAATATCTATTGATGATTACGTATGATATAGATTTCTTCTCTTCACCTGAGAAACCTTTGAAATGTTCAAAGATTTCACAATTTGGTTTAGAACCAAAGTTTGAAGAAAGATGAAATGAATTTGATCTAACCTAGGTAGCTTGTACCTATTAGATAAAATTCAAAGAATACCTTATGGAGATATGAATATCATTTCTATCTCACTCCTCCTGATAAACCTGAACTCAATAGAGTTGTAGGGAGATACAATTGGATCATGTGTGACATGATTTGATCAATGAAGAATTTTAGTATAATTATCCTCTTAGTTTCCTGGTATATGTGTGTAGTAGAGACTACAATATATATCTTTAATAAGGTTCCATGGATGTAAGCTGGAATCTAGCACTTGAGAGTGCTACTTCATTAGGAAAATAAAGTATGGTATTGGATACCTACTTTATGACCTTGAGATTCTTAAAAGATCTCATCTCTAAGAATGTGATTCTTAGAGGATGACTCTCTTAAGAATCAAGATGAAAATGAAGTGTAGGAACTCATTTAATCTTGAGAAGATAATGAGGCTCCTGAAATCGGAAACTAAAAGGACAATTAAAGATGAAACATTAATACCTCTTCAAATGAGTTTGAGGATGTATTCCATGTGTCGATTAAGTCTGACAATGATCGGAGTTCATGTGATGAAGCTCCTAAGGATCATGACATGGAAAGATGGATATTAGCAATAAAGTCTAAAGTAGACTTCATATACAAGTATTGTACATGGACCCTAGAGGATCCACCTATAAGGGTTTGACCCATTAAGGTGTAAATGGATCTTCAAGAGAAAGGGAACCTGATGAGAAGATGGAGACCTTCAAAGCTCGGTTTGTAGCCATAAGCTACACATCGGAAGAGAAGACATTGCTTGCGATGAGACTTGCTCTTCGGTAACCATGCTTAAACTCATCAGAATATTGCTAACCTTAGCTACACAACTTGACTACTGCATCTTCAGGATGTAATTCAAGATTGCATTCCTCTTAAGAATACCTCTCTGAGGATATTCACATGAAGTAGCCCCAGGGCTTCATGATCGGGGAAAGTAAGATGTGAAAGCTAAAGAAATCCATCTATGGACTCAAATAAGCTTCTTGTTGTTGGAACATAAGATTTGATGAAATTATAAATGTTATGATTTCAAATAGAATCTTTGATGAACCATGTGAAGCTTAGTGGGAGTGCCATTGTGTTCATCGTGCTAAATGTAGATAATATCCTAATCATTTGGAATGATATAAGGATGATAATAAGTGTTTTATAGACTGGCTATTCCATACCTTGAGGTATGATCTCAAGAATACCTCTTAGATCTTAGTTCTGAAGTTGTTCAGAATCAAAGAAAAGAGGGTATTGGGACTGTCACATTTGTAGTACACCTTGGACATATTCCATTTCTTGGAAATTCCAAGAAAGGCTTCCTTCCCTTGAGATTTGGTACTGACCTATCAAAAGGGATAGCACCTCAATAAGTTGAGGAAGTGAATGCTAAAACTGCTTGCACTTGTGCATCAGTTACGAGAAGCTAAGTGTATGCTTGATGTGTACAAAAGCCAGATATCTGCCATGCAGTGGGAGTAGTAAACTGTTACTAATCCTTCTATAGAGATAAAACACTTGATTGCAGTAATAACGATATCTTCAAAGATGACAAGGCTATAGAGATAGTGATCTCTAAGTCTTATCTTCAAAAGCTTAAGACTTTATAGATAGAGATCTAAAAGGTCTTAACTGTGGGATACCTTGAGAGATAGTGATCTCCCGGAATAAGGGTATTCTCATAAGGATTATGGAAATACTGGTTATAATAGTTATTAAGCAATAGTGTCAAGGACACTATCTGCTTTGACTAGATTGAGTATTGGTTGCATTAGATGCAACATTCGCATTGGATGCGAGCACTGTTACCTAGGGATATGCAAGTGCCGTAAAAGGACTTGGCATAGTCTTTTGGGAACAGAGTGACTGATCAGCTTACCTAGCTATTTCTAAATAGCCTATGATTGTCACATGAGTGTGGGTTTATATGATTAGCCCATTAATGGCTCTTTGGGCTAGTGGGAGATTGTTGGACATGTGAGCCCACGGCGAGCCATTATGCAATAAATGTTATTGCAAATATCATTCCCTGATCTGAAATGAAGAATAAATAATTTGCATAATAGGTCCCTCTGTACAATTAGGGTTATGTACCATGGCTATCTTAATGATCATACAGCTGTTGATTCAATTATTGAATCATAGAGGCTGGTGCTTGGATGAATATCTAAAGGGTTAGATTGAGGACTCATCGAGCACCGTCAAATGATTGTTAAGATGTGATCTCCAGCCTGAGTAGGAGATGGCAATCCTTTTTCTCACATAGGCTGATATCTGACCGACCTCTTGATGCAGGTCCTCTGCATAGGAATAGAGATTCGGAGGTGTCAGATTAGTTAGGTCAAAGAGTTGACTTAACGAGATCGAGATAACCTAAGTCCTATGTTGAATGCTGTCACAACATAGGCACGCATCCTCTGACCGGAGACAGATGTATTGCTATATGTCTGAGTATGTACATTTGACAGACCAATAGGTTGATGACCTAACCAAGGTCTATACACCGCGCGTTGGTGTGCATATAAGGGCATATGAGTAATACGATCTCTCAAAGGATCATACAGGTTCACTACTGAACCGGAAGACATGAGCTCACTCATGAGATATTGGGAGGAATCAATTCCGTGCACGGTCGTCTCGCTTTGGAAGCTTGACTGAATTTGTAGGTTTGATATATACTTTTGGAAAGTATATGATCAAGACCTAGGTATGATATATGCTTTGGAAAGTATATGATCGATACCAAATCCCAATGATCAAATGAGAACTTAATGATCAAACCCTGAAGAAGACAGTGTAAAATAGATCTTGATCTTCGGGTTGACCATGGGTCTTCCAGTATGCAGGATGTACAGGTATTGGGAATACCTGAAGGGTGATGTGATCATAAACGATTGTATATCCATGACGCTTCCATTCCGAGGAGTGATGAAACAGGTCTGGATTTTAGTGACTCCTTTCAGTAGAGAAGCAATCCGATCTTAGTCCAAGTGTTGGACATTGGTCTGAATGAGATTCAGATCCAATGAGAAGGTTGGATTTGCGGTCTTGATTTAATCAAGCATCTGTGGGAGGTCCGTAAGATCTGGATTTGAGATGAGATCTCAACATCCAAGTCACTATACGTGGAATAATACAATCGCCCTGTCCTTATCTCCAAGTATCTGCGGAGAAAGCACATTATTCTTGAAAGGGTTCAAGAATAATTCATTTGATGAAATGTATATCCAAGCAAGGACTTGATGATTAAATGAGATTTAACTATCAAGCTTAAATATGAATATGATTCATATTGTGAAAATGATTATCTAAGATAATTAAATGAGATTTAATTATCAAGGATTAAGAGAATGTGGATAACACTATCCCATGATATATGTGTGTTATAAATATGATTTATAATATACATATATAAGAGAGAGAATTTATGTAAATAGCATTTGTTAATTAATAATGTGGATTGGATTCACATTTGTTAATTAATTGGAAATGCAATTTACTAACTAGTTTGGGTTGTGAATATGATTCACACACTATTCAATGGCATGATTGAAATATTCACAAATTAATTTTGGAATTATTTTGGTGAATATTTATTGTAATTAATTAAAGAATAATAAGATAAATAAAATGGAGCAAATAACCACCTCTAGAGGTGGCGTCACCCATGAATGGTTCATGGGTGACGCCCCCCCCTTTTTAGGAGGATGGTTAGCTCCATTTGATTTATCATGTTATCTCTTAGTTAATTTATATTTAAATTGATGTTGTTGCTTTTTAATCAACAACAAATCATAGCCATTGATTTATCATGGACCAAGCATATCCCTTGGATCCATGTGTCCCATGGATTGAGATCCATTGGATCCTAAACTAGTATATAAGGAGGGCTAGGGTAGCCTCTCCATGGTACATAATTAAGAGTTGTACAAGGTGACAACTCTCTCTCTCTCTCTTTCTCATTCTCGCCCTCTCTCTCTTTCTCTTCTCCATTAAGTGGCCGTCCACTTTGTGTTGAGAAAGGAGAGACTCTCGGCTTCTTCTTCGACGACTCGTGAATCTCCATCTTTCTTTGGAGTTGCTTACTCTAAAGGAAGACGACGGATTTCGTTTGACGGAAATCGGGGGAGCCATCGCTTGGATCTTCATCAAGGATTACGGGAAGGAACGTGACTCATCATCGCGCCCGCAAGTGCGTTCTTCGTGGATCGGACTTAAGATAGGAGGATCTCTACTTTGGGATCTCGCGATCACAACCACGCTTCAAGAGGTATTCCTAATACTTTGTGGTTTGATGAAACGATCCGAGAAGTGTTCTCGTGATCATGTGGTTTCATCTTTAAAGTTAAAATTTTTAATTTCCGCTGCATCAAGAGCATCTAGTACGACTAGTTGCTCCGATTGCATACGATGCGATCGACACGCTTCCGTGATGCGCTTGAGGATACTCAATATCCTTCATTAGGACAACGGCGAGAGGGGGATTCCGTTTGCAATTCATTATGCGAGCAAAGTTTTAGATCCTACACAGAAAAATTATACAGTGACTGAAAAGGAAATGCTCGTGGTAGTATGGGCCCTCGAGAAGTTCAGATCATATATTTTTGGGCTCTAAGGTGACAATTTATACAGATCACACAGCCATTCGATATTTAATGGAAAAGAAGGACGCGAAGGCGCGTCTTCTTAGGTGGATTTTACTCCTCCAGGAATTTGATTTAGAGATAAAGGATAAACCTGGAGTGAAGAATGTTGTGGCTGATCACCTTTCTCGGATTGAACTTAAGGATTCTCCTGATCATGAGCGGATTAGAGAGACCTTCCCAGATGAGTCAATTTGTGTTATTGACTCACTCCCGTGGTATGCCAACATGGTGAACTATCTTGTCTCCAAGCAGGTTCCCCTGGTTGGACTAGGAGCAGTATTGACCGACTGAAGTCGGATTCGAGGAGATACCACTGGGACAATCCTTTCCTTTTCTTCGAAGGACCGGATTGTGTTTGGAGAAGGTGTATTCCTCAGGAGGAATACCAGAGTGTCCTCACATATTGTCATTCACTTGAGGCTGGAGGACACCATTCGGGAAAGAGAACCGCTCACAAAGTACTTCAATGTGGATTGTATTGGCCGACCTTGTTTAGAGATGCCATTGATTTTGTACGGTCGTGCCCGATCTGTCAAAGGATGGGAGGGACAGTTGGACAGAGAGATGAGATGCCTATGCAACCGATGATTATTTGTGATGTTTTTGATGCATGGGGCATAGATTTTATGGGTCCCTTTCCCAACAGCCAAGGACATGAGTACATATTGTTGGCGGTTGACTATTTATCCAGGTGGGTGGAGGCTATCCCAACACGAACCGCAGACAGCAAGACTGTCTGTAAGTTTGTGAGAGATCATATTATTGCTAGGTTCGGGGTGCCAAAAGTTTTGATATCTGATGGGGGTAGCCATTTTGTGAACCGAGATATGAGATCTTTAGCTAAGGACTATGGATTTGAGCATAGAGTTACTAGTCCTTACCACCCACAGTCCAACGGCATGGCAGAGGTTTCGAACAGAGAGGTGAAGAGTATTTTGCAGAAATTGGTTCGTCCCGATAGGAAGAACTGGTCTCAGCTTTTGGACCAAGTTCTGTGGGCCTATAGGACAGCCTACAAGACACCATTGGGTACTTCACCATTTAGAATGATCTATGGCAAGCCATGCCATTTGCCCGCAGAATTGATTCATAAATCCGAATGGGCAATTAAGAAGATTAACTGGAGTTGTCACCTAGGGAAGCTTTGTCGAGACTTGAACTTGAACGAGCTCGTGGAAATCCGAAACAGGGCATATGACAACAGTTTGATTTATAAGGACAAGGTAAAGAGATGGCATGATCAGCACATTAGGTGCAAAGACTTTGTCCCTGGACAAAAGGTATGGTTGTTCAATGCCAGGTTGAAGATGTTCCATGGGAAGCTAAAATCTAAATGGACGGGTCCCTTTGTTGTTAAGAAAGTGCACGAGAATGGAAGTGTAGAGATAGCTGATCTCACAGATGGTGCACAATCTCATGTGGTAAATGGACAACTGTTGAAGCATTTTGTTGATTCAAAAGAGCAGCTAGTCCAAGTCGAGGTCATCAACTTCATGCAGAGTGAGCACAGAGCAGATATATCATATTACTCATCATGAAGACGCAGAATCAAGATTCAACATCTTAGAAGATTCATTCCTCGTGTACATTCGCCGTTCTTTGTATATTCTTCAGATCACATCGGTTCTTACACTTACTCTTGTCCTATACTTAGGCTTACCAAGAGCCTAAGTATAGGGGGAGCCGATGCTCGCCGTGTGTACATACTCATCCATTTCTCCTCTTGACCTCGTCCGCCCCATTTTTGCTCTTCTTCTACACTTAGGCTGTCCAGAGCCTAAGTATAGGGGGGGCGGATCGACTTCTTTACTATTTATTATTTTAGCCATCCTACGCTTAGCACGAGCTATGTCTTTTTCTCGCTTCTTGTGCCATGAGGACATAGCACATGCTAAGTATAGGGGGCGTGTATACATTATATATATATACTTTACCCATAGCTCGTACTTTCACGTATTTTTGTATATATTATACAATAATTATGGGGTGGGTAAAAAAAAGAACTTTTTCAAAAACTCTTAAAAAAACTTTTCAAAAAAAATGTTTTTTGTTCTCTTTTCTTATTTGCTCTAAAAAAATCTTTTCAAAAAAAGTGTCCTTTCTTATTTATCTATATTTTTCAAAAAAAATATATAAAAAAACCTTTTCAAAAAAAAACTTTTCAAAAAAAAATTTCTTCTTTAAAATCCTTTCTTATGTACCTATCTTTCAAAAAAACTCTTGAAAAAAAAGAGAGCAAAACTTTTCTAACAAAAAAAAACTTCTTTGCCTTTGTTTGTCAAAAAAACTGTTTGTAAAACTTAAAAAAAATCATCAAAAAAAACACTAAAAAAAACTAACTAATAAGTTGGTTTAACCCCTGACACATTCACTTTCACACAAGACTAGTGATGTTCAAGAACACTTGGTTTATGAGCTCTTGAGATTTTGAGTTAACCAGCCTTAGTCATTAGGGTCCTTGACTTAATTATTCACATTTCCCTAGTTTGAAAGATTTGTGTGCTATATTGCATGCTTAGTCTCTACCTTAAAGAATATGATCAGCACCTCACATACACGACTGCAGTTATGATGAGATGAGTTGAAATTTCACTTGAGGATCTGGGATGAGGGATTTGAGTTTGGACTTGATTTAATGATGCTCGAGGATGGGATAAAATCAATGAAGGCTTCATGAAACCTGAGTGTCAGCATCTTTAGCCAGTATGAGAACATGGTTCTTGTACTATCTCTTGACATTTACCTATGTGCCAGGGTGTGATAAAATAAAAAAAATGTTGATCAGTGTGCGCCAACTCTTGGTAAAAGCAGTGGAGCTAGCCAAAAATACTACAAAGCAATGAAATGTCAAAGAAAAGCTCTCATTCCTTACAAAGTCAATTATCAAAGAGCTTCCACCAAAGGCGAGCGCTCCCAACCATTTCAAAGTGTCCACTTGGACCACCGCTATTAGGACCAGGAGTCGGGCTTGCACCAAAAAAGGGCTCTGCATCGTAAATGCTACAAGTCTGGGTGTAGAAGGTATAATAGATACTCAAAAAAGACACACCCGGGTGTACTCCCAGGAAAACAAGTGCAGACGGCTCCAACTTCTCTTGACGGACGCACTGATCAACACCAAAAAAATGCGTTGAGTAATAAGGCACTTGAGAGGATCCTTGTTCCAATGAGAGGGAGAGAAGAAATGACACAATCATATGCCCTCCATCAACTGGCCTTCCATCTACACTTTTAAGTCTGACAACTAAAGAGACGATGGATTGGATGCAAGAAATGGTTTATTCCCTAGTGTTGAGGATCGGGTCCTTAGGAGAGTCTCTTAGACTGGAACCTTGGGTGACGTTGTGACTCTACTCTTGTAACTGCGGTCAACACTTAAAGTCATATCCCTACTATATATGTATACAAAGAGAGTCTGATGATTAGGGAAATTGGATACCTTTTGACTAGAGCTTGGTTCAGCTTAAAATTTTAGGATTTCTAAAACCGAGAGTTCTTGAATAGATCAAGTCTTGTTTTCACATGCACAGTCAGGGGTTAATCCAACTTATTCATTCTTTATTTGCTCGAGGACTAGCAAAGTTTAAGTATAGGGGGTGATGAATCCACGATTCATCATCTCAATATCTTGATCTTAGCAAAATCCCCGAGTAAAAGCTCATAAAAATGTACATAAATTCATTAAATTAACAAAATGACTCTTGTAAATAAAACTCACTAATTATTGTATATTAGATTGTACAAAATAAATTACACATAAAAAGCCGCAAAATCAAAGGAGTTTTATACATGTAAACAGCCCAAAACTTTATGTATTTTTAATAATTTCATATCAACTCTTTTTTGGATAATTCTTTCTCCAACATGTTCATATCAATGTATATAAAAATACAAAAATACAAAACAAATTTTACCTCAAATAAATACTCCTAGATCCCAATGGGAAAAAGCCGTAAAGACCAACTTCCAAGCTAAATTCCCGCTCCGTATGAACTCCAAATTCACCAAACTCACTTTTAAAGTTCAAGTTAGAAAATTATCTATCCAACGGAAGTGGTTTCATTAAAATCGGAGCTCGTTTGCAAAAGTTGGGTTTTGGGACCTAGATGTACATTGTATACCATGTATATATTCATTCTTTCTTTAATTTTTATTGTATCTTTCTTAATTACTAAAAATACAAAAAAATCATACTTGTGTTGTATTTTAATTGTAGTATTTTATTGTATTTTTCCGTTGTAAATATCTCTTATTAAAAAGACAAAAAAAATTACATATTAGAAAAGTAAAAAAATGTGTACATGTTGTTTGTCTTCCCTTGTAAATTCTCCACTATTTATTTTCTTCTTTTTTATTCTATTGTAATTAAAATAGCCAACTTTATTTTATTTATTTATTTATTTTTCATTCTCTACAATAACCACCATTCAACTCTTTACCACCAACCTCCATTCAACCCCACCATTTTTCTAACTTCTAATTCAACTCCACCATTTTATTAACCTCCATCCCACTCCATCTTAATTCTAACTTCCATTTTTTCCATCTCTTTATATACATTCCATCCTCCTCAATTTGCCTTTGATCCATCTTTATGTGAGGAGAGCCTATTTCCCTGAGTTGAATCGGTGACAGCGACGCAACCGCGGTCGAGCGACGACGGCCCTTTCTCCGGTGTGATCCGTTGGTTTTTTGGCCAACATCGCAGCCGCAACCGCGCGCTGCTCGAGCTCATCGCATGCCGGCGATTTGAGCGAAGACCGTGCTCACGAGAGCACCCTATAGGCGACCGTCTTCACCCGTAGGTAATTTGTTTGTTCACTTTTATTCTTTTTTGCAATTTTTTTAGCACATCATATCACCACCATCTCCCATTTGTTTATTCCACCACCACCATCACACCATCATCTTTCCCCCTTCATTGTCATTTTTTTGTTGCATTCTCTGTTTTAACAAAACAAACAAAATATAAAAAAATTAAAACCAAACAAAAATTACTATTACTATTACAGTAGCAAAAATAAAAAAATTAACAAAAAAAATAAAAAAACACACGGCACAGCAGCCCGCCGCCCACCCTTCCTCCACGGAAGGCGGCGCCGCCCGCCGTCCCTCTCTCCACAGCCACGCGCGGCCGCCGTGCGCGGCTCCGCCGCCCGTGCGTGGCCCACCGCCGCCGCCCCATTCCAACCGCGGCCCACCGCCGCCCGCACACCACAGCCGCCGCCGGCTCCCTCGCCGCGCCTCCGTCGCGCCAGCCGCGCGGCCACCTCCTCCGCGGAGGAGCTTCTTCCACCGCCGGCTGACACCAACTTCCCCGCCTCCTCTCTCCGTGCGCGACCATCTGAGGTCGGCCCACGCCTCCGGCCGCCTCACCCTCCAACCTCCACTGAGCCAACGCCGCCCCTCCTCGCCGTAGACGCGGGCGAGCCGCCGTCACCGACCACCCGTTTTGGGTTCTCCCCACCTGAGAACGAAGGAAGAAGAAGAAGGTCTTCTCTACTTTATTTTTTTATTTTGTAAATATTGCAATAAATTCTTTCATAGTTTTTGTAATTTCAGTTTGGTCCATGTATATAGAGTTGTTTGTTTGTTTTGCTTTTAGAATTTGCACTGATAACCCTGTGTTTATTCGTTAATTTGGACATCATTTTTTACATCTGTTTATTCAATGAAAAATGGTTTGATGTTGAGCAACTAATTCTCTACCTTTTGGATATTTATTTATATTTTTGTGAGATATGGGTAATTAATTAAAATTGTCAAACTGAAATTTTGCATAGTTTACCCATTCCGTACTCTTAAAATTATATCTCTACACGGTTACTCCAAAAAAATCCACAAAAATTAGGAATGATGCCTTGAAATGTGATAAACGTACTGTCCAAATTTCATCCAAAGTGGAGTTATCTTGTGCCTGAAATAAATTATAGAGTGATTTTTGTATTTGATTTTTAATTAAATCCACAAACATCTTTTTCGCGAAATTTCAAGTCTTCTGAATTCTATGTGAAAACATCTACTTGAGATAATTCGCATTTTGTTTAATTTGATATTGTGAATTAATTAGGAATTATTTACTCACTGTCACTCTGTTTGCACTAAAAAATCCATAAAAAATTTATACTTTGTCAAAAAAATCCAAAAATTTTACTGTAGCTTCCTTGCATCATGTTTTAATTCCAGTAACATTTTCATACTTTTTCCTTATTGTTTATGTGAGAAATTGCGAAAAAAACCCATAAAAAGTGTGTATTTTTCCTTGTTGCATTTTAACCCCTAAAATTCTAAAAAAATGTGTTTTGTATTCATCACTGGATTAGTATTCTAGAAAAAATATAATTTGGCTGAATTGAACTGATTTAGCATTAAACTTAATTTGGTTAAGTTGTATGCTTTCTTAGTATATTAGTTCACTTTGCATTGTGCATTTTTGCATTCTTTTTGCATAAAAAATCTAAAAAAATACCACTTGGAAATCTAGATCTTTATTTTCAAATTAAACCCAAGTTGTTCCTTTGCCTCCCTGTGTTCGACCCCGGACTTGTCCGGGATATAAATTAAAGCCGAGACACTCTTCACGGAGATCCTTCTCTCGGTTCTGACTGATTCGCTAGGTACACGTATTACAACGAACACGAATTAAATATCGTATTTAGCGACTCGTCACCCCTCCATTTTTTGAAATATCAGTTGTGCTCCTACCTTCTTGCAGAATTCACAGTTTTGCCCTTTTGTAATATCAGTTATGCCCCTACCTTACCTTAATAGAATGGCAGAACTGTGAATATTGCAAGAAGGTAGGGGCATAAGTGATATTCCAAAAAGGGAGGGTCATAACTGGAATTGCAATATCTCAGAGGGGTACAACTGATAAAAACCCTATTTTTTATTATATGAAGAAATATTAATAAATATCTCATCTAGAATGATGCATTTTTTGGTGGAGAACTTTACATATGTGCCCACTTATATTTACAACGTTGTTGTTGAGATATAATCCATTGTTTATCCGTAGTAATAGTGTCGGTTGCATATTCTTGGGTTATTAGTTATCTCCGAATTTTGAGTAGTCTACTCACCTACAAGAGGGAGTCTTGCTTTTATTGGCATCATTTGTAACATAACCAGCATAGAACTAAGTTGTTACTAAGAGAAACTAGCTCTAGCAACTCGTTGGTTTCGGATCTCATTGAAGTTACTGCAACTATCCAATATACTTAAGCTCAAGTTCTATAAAAAAGATAATTTAATTCCAAGTTGTCGTGTATAGAAGACCCTCGCTCTTATTATCTGCACAAATTTTGTAAATATTTAATATGTGACTATATTTGAGATGTCGCTATATATGAGATAGAAGAGAGATGGATTTACTGCAACAAAATTGATCTAAAGCAATGAATAATTTAAATATATAACAATGATTATTATTTATTATTTTATACTTTAAGTCCGCAATGTATTTATTGCTATACTCCTAGCAATAAATCGTATAATAATGGTTATGCATCGATATATTCTTCCAACCATTGTTAAGTTTAGCAACAATAGATATAAGTTTCGATGGCATATGTGTAATTGTCAAGATTACATGGACCATTCGATCTTCCATATGTATGAAAATATTGATTGTAGGAATATGAAGTACTAGTTATGACAACCTTTGGACCTATTTTTCAAAACTCCCCTTTGCATGATGTCATCTATATCGTGAACAAGTAGAACACATTGACTTGTTTACTATTCGTACTCAGCATTTTTAAATTTCTTGCTTAATTGCCACGATATGATAGCTTTCCAATGATTGAAAATTCATGACATCCATCACGTTCTAATATGAACGCTTTGCTACTTGATTTTACTATCTCAAGTACATTCATAAACGAGATGTGAAGTCAACCACAAAACATATATAAACGTTCTATTTTTAAAGAACATGCAACTTATATTGACCATATACTTTTATTTTGATTAGATACATATAAAAAATATGCAATATTATATAGGAAGGTGCTTTCATAATATAAACAAATTTTCCTTCTCTATTTTTTTATTGGACTTTCTATTTCGTATCAGAAACTTTGACAGTATTTAAAATATGTTTATAAACACGCTGGCATAAATACATAGAATATAATGGATATTTATGAGTTATATATGAGATTTTTATAAAGGGATATTTACACCCATAATCTTGAATAATTCTGTAATTGCATTCATAACCTTGTGTAATCACGAATTACGCCTAGGACTCTGAGTAATGTTAACTCTTATACCCATAACCCCGTGTTAAATTTTTCGTTAAATATGACGGTATCCGTCAAATATTTTGCATTTTACATCCTTTAATTTTCTATTATTTATGAACGATCACTCCCCTTCTTCTTCCTGTCATGCACACCCCATCCCACCGACCTCCTCCTCCTTTCCTCCTCCAACCCAGGCAACCCCCACACCTTCCACGTCGAGTGCATCGACATGTGATACTTCTCCCACTCCAGATGTTCCCTCTTTCATTCCACAATTGATTCCGCTCAGATTGTTCCTCCCGACCTCCGAGATCTCTCCCACGATGACGAGGAAGCTTCTGCTACTCATGATGCTGCTTTCAATGAGGCTCCTTCATCGAATCTGGAGGCCTCGATTGAAATGAGGCGGTCGTGGTTGATCGGGAGGAGGAGGAGAAGGCATTGTGGGGGTTGGATCGCGGTGATGAAGAGCATTCTGAACTGGGATTTAGGGTTTCGTTGCACCAATGGCAACAATTTGGAGAGCAGGGGCGAGGGGGAGAGGGCGGTGGTGGTAGAGGAGCGAGGAGCGATGGAGGAGGTGGTGGCGTTGGAGGGGAACTGTTGGAGGAGGAAGAGGGAGGGTTTCTTTTTTTTACTTTTGGTTAATCCCAACCATTAAATTGTGGATTGGTTAGACTAACTCAGTTGTTTGGTTAAGTTAATGAAATAAAGTAACAGAAAGTTGTGGGTGTAATACAACTCACTTATTCAGAGTCCTGAGCATAATTCCTGATTACGTAGGGTTATGAATGTAATTAAGAAATTACACAGGGTATGAGTCTAAATATCCTTTTTTATAAAAGATGATTTTTATACTTGTATTCTTTTGAGTTTTTCCAATGACAATTATTCCTTTTTTGCAATTACACGTGTGCAGTGTCATGTCATTATTACACTCGTTTCCCTATAGTATACGAATGTAAGGACATTTCTCTGAATTTTGCAAGAATACAAGAGCACAAGTGTACTGGCAAAAATGGTAGGAGCACATGTGTTATCACAAAAAATCAAAAAAAAACAAGTGTAAAAATATAAAAAATAATGTATAAATATAATATAGTAAAATAAAATAAAATAAAATAAATGAGAGGAAATGGTCAAAGTGGAGAAGAAGTGATGTTATATGATATTATCATGAGAGGGCCCTAAGCATATAATGAATGTGACGTCGATATCGAGAACAGTCCAATCCAAACAAACAACTGAGGCCATTCCATTGCATGATTTGATGATGTGTATAAGTAAGACAAGAAATAATTCCTCCCTACATTTCAAGGACAATGACGTGAATTGAAGCTTTGAATCTTTGTTCTTCCTTTGTTTGGTCAAATACCTCCCAACAACTTTTGCTTACGATAGCGATTCTTTATCTAGTGATAACATTATGTTATTCAATTCACGTTAAACGATACAGTTAAACCATACGGTTAAAAGCTTAGTACCATATCTGTTACATTTCAGAAGTGATGCTCGTAATTGAGAATCGAATTAGGCGGGATTATTTTGTTATTTACCTATTTTTATATTATTTATTATTATTTCTTCTTTTTCTTAGGGCATGAGTCCCTCTAAGAGAAGTTCAGATGAGGATCAAAAGAAGCGAAAAAAAAGTTGTCGAAAATGGATTTGATCAAGGAGGAGAAAGGTCGAAAAATAGAACGGGTCTCCTCCGCTGAAATTCAAAATCATTGTGATCATAACTCGGAGTTGAATACGCAAGATTGAGTGTAGTTCCTTTAACAAAAAAGAGTAGAAGTTCTTCCATATGAAGGCGGCCATTGTTGATTTGGGTGATTCAAACTGATCAAATGTTGGATTCGAGACGATAGCATCATTATCTTCTTGCGAGAGGTCTTTGGAGAAGTGGAAAGATAAAAGGTCAATGGTGGTAACTTATGCAACATTTTTAACTTTTTCTTCACTTTCACCTACGAGAGCCCCCATGAGCTTTAGCAATGTTGTTGATCATTTCGTTTTATCCACTCTAGCTCTTTCGAACAATCTAATTTTCCTTCACGATGACAAGGAGCTAAAAAAATCAACCGCTTGCATCACTCTTTCAAAGATTGTTAGTATCTAACTGTACAAAAGCAGGATCAGATCTATAAATAGGAGATGTTGTTTGGGTATGTATATGACCTAATTATCAAAGGCTTTGTAGATAGTTAGGAAGTTTCTTTGCCCCCACCAAAAGCACTTATTATTGTAGGTAAATTATTGCATGGAATCACAAAACTCATTTTTTAAAAAAACCATTGAAACTCCACTAGAAATGAGTCCATCACCTTTATAATTATTTTTATTGAGTTTTTTAGGATTTTTTAAATTTTTTATTGGAGGAAAATTAAGAGTTGCATTTATAGGGATCTAATTATTGTGATATCGAAAATCTTAAAAACTGGTTGCAAAGAATCAATGTAATTATAAAAGCTAAAAATTTAATTTTCTCGTCAAAAATTAAAAATAATTTATATCAAATAGACAGTAAATAAGTGGAATAAAATAGGAAATTATAGTTTAGACCTTAGGGCATAGGTTTTCAATTGACTTGGTAGATCTTTTTTGGATCACAATGAGAGGTGTTCTAGGGTCAACCCTTAGTTGCTATTTTTTCCCTTTTCTTTTAAGGTCAGTGTTATTTTTATTTATTGTGCATGTAGTGTTAGGGTTTTTTATAGGGTAAGGGACTTCATGGTTGTTTTCCTACGGTTTTGCCTTGATATTAAGGTGGTTAGATGTGCAGTGTTTGGGAGTAAATGCTTAACTTATTCTTAGTTTTTGTGAAGAGGATATAGGATTTAGAGGGGTTTAGATTTCCTAAATTTTATTTATAGTTCATTAATTGATTTAAAATCGTGCGTGTTAGTGAAGTGGGTTTTTCCCTAAGAAAGCATCTTTGAATTAAGAATCATTTGTTATCCTTATTTTATTGTTAGCTAAGGCCATGTGTTTTCGATTGATCTATGTGAATTAAGCTAGCTTCTTGTATGTCGAGTATCCTTTGATCTCATGCAATTTAGTTTTGTTAATGTCATGAATTAGAGATTCATCACAGACCCAAGTGAGCAAGTACCTCCTCTACCTTGGATGGATCCTATCATAGAAATGAGCACATATGGGAGAATATGTCAGAGGAACGTACACGCCATCAAAGGACATCACTAGAAGAAGAGAGAAAGGAGAATAGGGTTTACATCATGTGATCTTTGGAAATCGATCACTTGCAGTTGAAAAGTAGATGGTTAGCCAGCAATTTCTCTTGTTAAGTGATGGCAGGTAATGATCAATTACTTCAATCAAGGGTTCGATGGTAATCGGTCGATGGCAGTCGAGCAACCATTGATAATCAATCAATAGCTCTGCTCAACCAACCATTGGTTATCTACTATTCGCCACCAAACAACCATTGGCGATTGCGACTAGTTTCTTTGAGCAATTGATCATTGGTAATCGAATTGTCATAACAGAGCACCAAGGGTAAACACTCATTACCTCAAAGCTAGTTACTTCAAATAAAAAATATTTGACCAAGAACCTCTTTGCTCTGTATCAGATGCCTTGCATAGTGGGGGCTTTGGATAGGAGTGCAACTAATGGAGTGGAAGAAAATGATGTGGATCAAGAAAACTTGAGTAAATTATACAAATGTTTCTAAACTATACACCCGATTTCAATGTCGTTAATGTGGTACTGCATCTTTAATATTTATCTCAGTGTGATTTTGATTTGTTGTGGCTTAAGGTTAGAAAGACCAATCGATCAAGTAAATTTCAATAGTGAAGAACCACACTAAGACTTGAAGATCGGTTATTTCATTGTTACATTTTTAAAGTTCAAGTACGCCATTGAAACCGAGTGCATAGTTTAGGATTTTTTGTGTAATTTAGTTCAAAAATATTCTCGCTTTTTAAAATCGTATGTGAATATTCTCTATTAAGTTTATTCTCTTGAGATTCATGGTAGCCATCTGCCTTGTCGAAGAATCCTTCCCATATGAATATGGACATTATTGTTGATATATGATTCCCAGAACTACGGAAATTGTTCTAATGCACTGAATTGTAGTACTTTTTTTTGAAATTTCTTGTTTTTCATCTTCCTCTAAATGTTAATCTCATGTACCTTAATAACTTCCTAAAGTGCAATACAATTATCAATTTTCTAGAAAATATATGTCTACATTATTCAAATAAAGAATTATTTATAGTTATGAGAAAGATCGAATCATAAGGAGATTTTATCGTTTAATTTCCTAAATTTTATTAGTTTCTAAAAGATGGAATCAAAGAGAATAAAATGTACCCCAGAACTTACGTATAATGAGATATTTTATATGAATGGTTAAGTATTAAAATTGTACCAGATTAATCCTACAAAACATTCAAATAGAATGAACTTACATACGCTTAGAAAACTCTACAGATTTACATGCAGATTTAGTAATGGCGTTTAACCAAATTAATAAGCAAGAGAGGAGTGATACTGTGAGAGCAAAAACTGTGAGAGTATGAGAGCAGTGATTCTAGACCACTAGATTTTGTCTTCTCTCTCTGGATATTCTCTCTCCTGATTGAATCTAGTGGTCTAGAATCATTGCTCTCATGCTTTCACGAGTTTTTGCTCTCATAGGATCACTCCTCATTTGCAAGAATATACATATAGATAAATTAAAAATGGAATTGATAATCAATTAATAAGTACTTGGTTTTCTTGTATTCCATGAGAGGGAGAGCACCCATATGTGGGAGAATGCACATGAAGGATGGCATTAAGGAGTGGAAACGTGCTTTCGACATGTCGAAAGGTTGAGGTAGATATGAGCTAGAATAGAAGAAGCGGTGCACGTGTGCATATGTCAGGGTCGCTTATCAGTTTTGGCGAGCAAAGAAGATGATCATATATGTTGCTAACCCATGCGAAGAAGGGAAGTAGGTGGGTGGTTTAGTTGCTGGATCTTCAGATAACGATGGAATTCAATGCAAGGGAGGAGGTACTTAGGCTAGCTAGTGTAATAGAGAGGAAAGAGCATCGACACATAAGGCATGGAAGCGTAGAGGATTCGCCATGTGGTGACTTGTTATGAGTGGTTTAACTTGAGGTTGTCGCAGATTAGGGTTAAATCAACTCTGGGTACATATAAGGTGAGGTGAGATGTGGATTCAGGCCATGCTTTGGGGATATCTCTAAGTTCCTCACTGGTTTGAGGGTCCGAGTTTCGAATCGGGATCTAGAACTAGGATCTTAAGATTATGTATTATCTACCTAATGCGGCTAAATGTATGGAAGTTAAGGAATATTTTCACTCAACATAAGTATGTTATCATAATAAATCAAAGATCCATCATGCCTTAATAGGACGTTTCATAAGTAGTATGTTTCCAAATTCATCTGAATAACACTAAGGTTTAAGATCTCAAAGGCTTAGTTGAGGCCTTCAAGAAAGAGGAGGTGTTTCTTACTTAAAGGATTAGATAATAGGACTATTATTTGGGCAATATTTTCTCTTGCTAGTTTTGCTAAATGTGATTTCACAGTTAAAAAGGGTCTTTGAGATGATTTTGACTTGTCTAAATTTTTTTTATTTTCAGCAAAGGGGCAAGATTTTTTGGTAGAAATTTCATGTCTTACTGATCATGAACCATCAAGTACAAAACTTTCGATATGTCAGGTACTGATCGTTCTCCATAAATGGAGATACAACTACACGCTTTTGCAAGGTTGTGTGGACACCTCACCCTATCCCGATTTACATGAAGGACCCTTATCGATGACAACAATCGCAGCTTCGAGGAAATGTGTTGAAATAGCCTTTTCATTCTCCATGGAAGACTTTGTAAGCCAGTCAGTATATCTACTACATTCTTGCTATCTGAGCAAATCTCCAATGAGTACCCCATGAAGGGAACAACGAGTTAAATTCCCAAGTTTGAGGCATGGGCTCCTGCCTCCAAGACTGAGGTAAACCTCTGATATAATGCATTTGGCAGTGATAAGCTCTATATTTTTTGTTGTAGCAGATAACTGCAGTTGATGTTATGGTGTTCAGGAAGGAAGCATCCACCAGGATTATGAGCTCTGCATCATATTTACATACGTTCAACATGGCAAGGGCAGTGGCCCTTGGGATAGAAAAATTAGGTTCCATGGCATGGTTAGAGAAGCACTTATCTTGTTGATCACTATGATGTGCTCTAACCTTAATTGTGTATGCTTCGAAATGCATTTCTCCAACCAAATCCGATGCAAAATTGTGCACGCCATAGTAAAGTATATTCATTACATGGTAAAGAGTGTTAGGAAGTTCAAGGAGGTAGTCACCCTATTTTCCAAGGACCTGACTTTGTAAGAAAATGTAAACCATCTTTCTCAAGCATAGGTGCATGTGCAAAATAAATGGATCTCATCTTCCATGGCATTTGAGCATAGTGCAGACATATCATCTATACCTTGAATTTTCTCCTTGAGATAACTGCCTATTACAGGGAATTTCGACAACAACTTTCACGTGAAAAGTTTTGTCCGAGGGATGAGTTCCTTGTGATTCCATATCATTTTAATGCATCCTATATTATCTGGTAGTGCATCATCCATCCCTGATTAACTATTGCTATGCAGACTTCATAGAGAACAGCCTAGGAGGATGGGGCTTCCATACCAAGATGTCATTTTCCATCCAATTAGGAGTGAGCCTAATGATGCGGGAGATGCTATCACTAGGAAGCCAATGTTGAATCAATTGTAGGTTCTGACCATTAGGATTCAGTAGGTCACATACCATATTAGGCATAAAGCATATGATGTGACTGGGATGTAACTATTTAGAGTAATCATGCAATCATTTGTCCCTCAATTTATTAGTAGCTTTTCTGTTTCCAATGAGCATCACCAAGTTTTTAAATAGATATTGTTTGAATCACTGATGGCTTTCCATAAGGGGAAGATGATGTTGGTGCAGGAAGCATCCCAAAAGTATGTTTACCTGAAATATTTTCCTAAAAAAAATCTTTTTCCAAAGGGATGTATGGGGTTCAATAATCCGCCAGGCTAGTTTGAGAACTAAGGACTTGTTCATCAATTGCACATGTCTAATTCCATTTCCTCCCAAGTGATTTGGCAAGGAAATATCATTCTAAGCTTTTATATAACAACTAGTGCAAACATGTGCAATACACGGGAGAAATAACCATATTGCTAATCACATCTCAAATGATGGATTATTAGTCTTTAGGAAATTATTTTCGATACTAGATATTCGAAATGAATGCCACTGTTGTAACTAAGAGTTCGTATAATGATGATTATCCAATGAACTTTATGTTCTTTATATTGAACGGAATTTTTTTAAGATTGATTATCCAATGAACTTTATGTTCTTTATATTGAACGGATTTTTTTAAGATTGATTGATCGCTAATTAGTATTCTACTTGTAAATTTTATATGAAGATTTCATATAATAAACCATATATAAAACATGTTAGGTATTCATTTTAGATTACATACTTTGACCAGCACAACAGATCAATTGAACAGCATCAGATGCTGATGTAAATAGCTCATAAAAATTGGAAAAAAAACAAATCGTAATATTATAACATCTTAGATTGAAGTATATATATTCGTAGTGGATGTTATATCTTCCGATGTCAAAAATAGGAAATAAAATTTAACATGTTATTAATCTTGTATGAGTCATTAGTAGTGAATATAATAAGATATTTAGAGATAATTTATATTGCATTGTAATTCAATCGACATACATGCGATCTGTAGTACGATTTTCTCACCCATTCTATTTATTTTGCACTTATTTGAATTTTTAGTATTTTCCTATATTATGTAATAAATATATAAAATCCAATAAAATTTCAAACCTCAAAAAACTAAAAAAATAAATACGTATATTTATTGTATAGGTATAGTGTATATATATATATATTACTATATCGATATTTATTTGTACCTGTAAATAAACCCATAAATATTTTTAGAAAATTATTTGTCTATATTAAATTATTATTTAAATTAATAAATATAAAATGGATTTTTACTTGTAAAAATAATAAATTTAAAATATGTACATATGTATTATATGTATAAAATACCTATATTTATGGATTTTTAGCCTATTTTACCATTATTTTATTATTATTATTATTATTTATACATGTAACATATATCATTTTGTAGATAATTAATTTATCATTATTTCATCTTATAATTGTTTTCTAATTTAAAGACATTTAACATTGATTTTGTAATTTACAATGTATATTATTTATATAAGAAAAGGGCTTTAGTTTTTTAGTGGCCATTTCAACTTTGAAACGTTGGTCAGACTGGGTCAACATTTTCATCTGTCTTCCTATTTATGCTCTGCAAACCTATATCCAACTCTCCAACCAAACTTCTGTTTGCCTCATTCCAACTTGCATCAACTCGTTCCCAACCTCCATCAATCCAGATCTGATCTATTGCTAATCCTCATAGGATTCTCTATCACAGCATCGGTTGCTGCAGTCCATACTGATCCCCTCTGATCGGAGTTGCTGATTTGGGTTTTTCCTTCATCCCAACTCTCTTGAGAAGAACTCGGATCCTTTCCATTTGCATCCAGGTATTGAGGAAACTCGATTTCATCATCTTAATTTTCCATTTTTAACTTCCTTGCTTAAAAGTGTGTCAATAAAAACCAGATAAAGTCCTATAATTATTAGAGTCTTGAATAAATTAAAAATCACAAAAAATATCGAAATTAAAATTCGTGGTATTTTTATCCTCAAAAATACCCTCAAAAATATTTCATGTCTTTAAATGACCTCATCTCCGTTTTCGGTCAACACGAAACTTGTAGATCTCATTGAGATCTACAACTGTCGTGTTTTGAGTTTTTCCAAATTCGACCTTTTAACCCCTCAAAAGTCAACTTAGATCCTAATAATCTGATTGGGCCACGTGGCCCTTTCTGGTTGAGCCAAGTGGCCCGGCCCCTTTGCATCATCCGCCCTCACCTCTAGCCGTTGGATCCCTTCTTGATCCAACGGCCCGAGGATCTCCACGTACACGCTTTTTCCCCCACAGTCTGATCATCCCCAGATCACATCTGCACTGCCCGCTAGCGCCTCGCCTATAGCCCGCTACGTGGCGCTTTGTGCGCCACTTGATCTCGCTCTCGTCCCGTCACCTCCATCGTTCTTTGACACCCTTGATATGGACCATTCGATCGCACTCCTGATTTAATCACGCCCGTCCGCTTGCGCTTTGCCTCCAGTACGACACGTGGCGCATCCACCACTTTCCAATTCAGCCGCTCACGATTTAATCTAAACCGATCATCACCGCCTGCTTCATAGCCGTTGGATCATGAGATCCAATGGCAACGAGATCATCCCCTACCTCCAGATGCCTTCTCCTCCACGATCTCCACCATGCAAACCACGTTGCCCCTTCCATTTCTCCCCGACTCCACGATCTCCACCACCAAGCTCTAACTACCACACGACCTTACCCCATCATCCACGACCCCCGCGGATGCTTCCCCGACTCCATGATCTCCTCTCCACTACTCCATACTCCCCATGAAAGTCGAGCCATCACACGGAAACCATCGCGCTTTGACCTACAAATACTCCACCCCTCCTTCGTTCACATTCGTCCACCTTTATGCGGGGCGAGGCCCAGCCCTCCTCCATCTCCCTGTGAGAGGGGGAGGTGGCAGGATTGAGCGAAGACGGCCTCCGTCTCCGGTGTCGACTGATGAATCCACATTTCATCATCTTTATTCTATCATTTTGGCACCAAAAACCCTAGCAAATGCCTGTAAATAGCATTAAGATCATCATCTTAGCATCCATGCATATGCAGTATATTAGTGTATAAAATACTGTAATTAAGGCCAAAATTATAGAATAAATAAAAGAAAAGAAAAAGAATAAAATATTGTAAATATTTTATGACCCAAAACCCCGAGACCTAGGCATCTTGATGAATAGGTCGACAAGGAATAAAGTAGGGGGAGATAAGGTCAAAATACAGATAATATACCTATACATTCTATTCATTCTTTATTCATTTTGGGACCTATTTTTGGTTCCACTTTTTATACATCAAATAAATAAACTTTGTACATGAAAGTTGTAGATAATTTAATATAGAAAAATACAAAATTGATTTCACAGAAAAATAATGTACAGACAAAAAGTTATGGTCTGAATAAAAATCCAGAATGCCAACTTCCCAGACCCGTATCTCATAAACGACAACTCCAAATGCAGCATACTCACCTTTAATTGTATATAGAATAAAATAATTTATCTAATGGCGGTGGTTTCGCATTTGGCGGAGCTACGGTTTGAAAGTTGAGTTTTGGACCTCCGTTGTATAGCTATACTGATTAAATTATTCAATTTATTCGTTATTCATTATTTTTGTATTTTTATATTTTTATAATTTTGTAAATATTACTTATAATAATTATGTATATTAAAATTAGAATAAAAATGCAAAGAGAATTCAAAATAAAAATACTTGTATATAGAATACATAGATACAATACTTATATACATACCTATATAACATACTCTTATAATTTATTAAATATACAAAAATAAATCAGAAAAATAAAATAAAAATATATTTGTGTATATAAAAGTTTTTTATAATTTTAGAAAATAAGAACTGAAAATAATAAAATAAAATACACAAAATAAAAATAAAATACTAAAATATACAAATAATATACCTATATAGGGGTATAAGTGCAACTTGTAAAAATATAACTCATAAAAATAAATAAAAATAAGAATAAAATAGTTTATAAAATAATAAAGATTTTTTTTATAACCTAATTAAGATAACGCCATTTTTAATTTTTAATAATTTGTTTTAAGCTTTTTCCTCAGGCCTTTTCTGGTTGGTCCACGTGGACCAACCAGGGGGCAGCAAAAGTTGACCGCAGGTCAACTCTCTGCCCCAGGTCTGGGCTGTGTCAGCAGAGAGTTTTGACCTCGTTTTCATCCTTTTTTCGAGGCAAACCCTTCTACCATTTCGTGAATCAACCTTCACGACTTTTGAAGCCTCTCCATTGAACTTGCACGCCCTTGGCTCATTTCGGGCTGTGGGTCACTGCTGCTCCTGATACACCTCGGTCAAATGAACCCCGTCGTCAACCCTTTAAAACCACTTCTGATTCCCATTTGAAAATTTGAACCGTGAATACTCTCTGATCCACCCCCCTTGAGCGAGCAAGAGGAGCCCGGAGGTGACAGCTTCGAGCTCCACGCATCCAAGCGGCGGAAGAGCCCCATTCCGGGCACGCGTTCCAACCTCCGGCGACCGCCGTCGAGGTACCCCCTTCCCTCGCCCGCTCTGGGCTTGAGGAAGCTTTATTTCCTTTAGTTTTGCTTGCATTTCATTCCTTATCAGCTCGCACTTCATTTCCCCCATTCATTCGTTTCAATCGTGGGTCGATTCGCCAAATCAACCCTCGCCGGAGCTATCTTCGGCCACAGTTGTGCTCAGCGCTTCCCCCATCCACGGACCACCATCTCTTGTGCCACGTGGTCGGGGCAACTTGCCCCCGACCATGTCACCTTCTCTTCTGCACGTACCTGGGCTTCCCAACGCATCTGGGGCGTTTTTGGGTTTCGCCGGAGCTCCTGGGGCCACGCAGCTCCCTCTTCGCCGTGGGAGGGCACCGCTGAGCTCCACGCCATTTTGCCGCCTCCAGACGTAAGAAGGACCCGCAGGCATCACCTGGACCAGTCTTGAAGCCCGTTGATCGTCGGAGCACGGAGTATTCGACGGAGGAAGGTCGCCACGGCGACCCTTCTTCCGTGTTCTTCCAACGTCCCTCCTCGCCGTCCGATCAACGCCAGTCCTCCAGGCGTTCACCGACCGTCCGATCAACGCCCCCAGCTGTCGTCGATCCCCTCGCGGAGATCTAATCCGAGGCGTCGGATCTGAAGGGGTATCGCGGGCCCCAGTGTCGACGCGTGGATAAGTGAAGTTCGCTCCACCGTCCGATCCTCCGCCGGCTTGGGTATTTTGCAACTTTCACCCTGGCAATTTTTGTATTATTTTATTAGAACCGAAACTTTCATTTGCCGTTCAATATTTTTGTAATATTTGCATAGACACTCCTGTAGTTTAATCATTTGCGTTTGGGTCCTTCGCCACGTCACCTCACGTGACCTGTACACGTGAGGTGTGGGCATTTTGCAAGGATACCCTCGGCCTTTGTCGTATTTTGCTCTAGTACTAAACCTTTCGTAGCACGTGTAAACTTTTTGGATATTTTGCAAGTAAGCCCCCAGCGTTTTGGAATATTACATTTCAGTCCTCGCCCGGCGCGTGCAAGTCACGCGCCCTGGTGGGAAAATTTCTAGGACCCCCAGGCGGGTTTTGTAATTGTGCTTTGGTGTTATAAATTGAATATTCGGTGTATATTTTTGTGGAAAATTGCATGTATGCCCTTGGATGTTTGAGAAATTGCATAAATACCCCTGCCAGGCCTGTGTTTTGATTGGATGCTTGTTGTATTTATTTAACCTATCATTTTAAGTCCAAAAATTCCACAAAAATAGGGTTTAGTTCCTGGACACGTGTTCTTCCACGCCATCAATTTAGTTTTTGATTTTATTTTATTTTTATATTTATTAAAAATCAAAAACAGCCTTTTTGCCTACTGCCTAGCTTAGAAAATGCCAAAAAAATATTAAAATACCTCTAAAAATTCCAAAAAAAATTACCTAGTGTTTATTTTATCCTCTTTTAGTGTCAGTCCAAAAACCACTAAAAATCTCAAAAGAAAAACCTTAAAAATTCGAAAAGACTCAAAAACTTCAAAAAAATCTAAAAAATTAAGGAAAACTCTAAAAAATACAAACTCAGGTTCTGTTTGTTCCTCATTTTGTTCTTTTTATTGGAAAATTATTTTGAAAAAATTTTGAGTACTGGTTGCTATTTTTAAATCCCATTTCATTCACAGCCAGCAACTTTGTCACTGCTTTCACTTATTTCAGTAATTAAAAATACTAAAAACATCTTGAAAAATCCCCAAAAATCACAAAAATAGTAGAAAATCATAAAAATCTCAAAAACAATTTATTTATGAATTTTTGGTAATTTCTACTTAGTTTTATAAATATTTTACCTTGTCTTTTATTCCATTGTTTTTAAATTCCAACATTGAAAAAGAAAAAGAAAAATATAAAATATAAAATTATAAAAATCAGAAAATTAAAATCAAAATACAAAAATAAAAATTAAAATAAAATTAAAAAAAATATTAAAATTCAAAACCCACAAAATTTTGTTTGCTTGCTTGCTTAGTGTAGACACTTGACACATTCACGCACTTGTGCACAATTATTTGGATTACCCTGTTTGCTCCCTGTGTTCGAACTCTCTGCATACTTGCTTGCTATACATTTTGTGCAGAGTTAAAAATAAATTTTAACTCCACATTCATTTCTAATTATTGATCTTTAGTGTGGGTTAATTGTTGATTAAACCAGGATTTTGTAGTGGTTAAGACACTGACTGTTGACTCGCCTTGTGAGTCAATACTACCGCTCTAAATTCCGCGTTTATCATCGAACCGCCACCCTCCTTGGAGGCGTCGCGGTGCTTCGAGCCGCCAAGCTGCTCCTCATGGCTGGGGGAGTCCAACGATGACCCGGGGCTCGAATCGAACCCCAGCCCAAGTCGATACCTCCATCTCCGACCAGGTAAACCTCTCCGACCTCCTCTGTATTTTCTTCTATTTTTTACTGAATTAATTAGGTCGCTTCACTTGGCTTCGACTTCCATTGATCACCTCTAGAGATTCACATCATATTCCCCGTCCACGTGCACGCCTCCGATCACTGTTCTCTCCTCCGCAACCTCAAATCACCTCATCTCCCTCTTCTCTGTGTTCGCTGGAGAAGAAGATCGGTCGCTGCCTTCTTCAGCCCTTCACGGATGTCCATTCCACCCACACATCACTTCCACTTCACACTGCATGCTGCGGCTATGGTATTAACCATGCAGGCCTTCAAATCAATCAATGGCCGGAGCACCATCAGAGCTGATTTTGCCAACTTCGTCGCCGTTACCCGAGCTTCGATGACCGGATCCAGGAGGTTTGGCGCCTTCCCCGAGCTCCCCGCTACCTCGGCGTACCTCAGTAGAGCTCCAGGGAGGTCCACCGTGTCCGAGATCGAGCGGCGGAGCTTGAGATGCTTCGCCGGAGCTCGACTTCCGCCGCCAGCTGCAGCAGAAGATGAAGATACAGGTGTTGTTGGACGCTCCTCTACGGAGCACATCCAACGGCGCAGGAGAGCCCACGTCGCCAACGAGCGCCATCTCCAGGTGCCGTTGGATCCTCGAGATTTAACGGTGATCGACCTGCCACGTGTCAACTCCAGAGAACATCCGAACCGCAGTGCCAGAGCTCTAGGCTTGGGGGTTCCGAACCTATCCCGAGCCTCTACCAAGCCTCCACCGAGCCTACTCCAAGCCTCCGAGTCTACCCGAGCCTAGAGGAGCACGTGTCGGTCACGTGCGACCTGGGCAATTTGCACAGAGGCTCACATACTTCTTCAAATTTGCAAACAAGTCCAGATTCACGTGCTCCACGCGCGCCTGGGGTATTTTGCATCTATACCCTCGCGGGTTTTCATTATTGCAAAAATACCCCCGTGCGTGTGGAACATTTACAGGGAAGGCCACGCGCTTAATTTTTATTGCATTTTATTCCTTTCTAGGGACCTGTTTGTAGTTTTCTTTCATGTTTTCTTTCAGTTATACCCTTGTCTTCTTTTATACATATCTTGAGCATCGTAACTTTGTTTCAATTGATTTCAGTTTCATTTCGAAGCTTGTGTGATGATCTTTTTAATGGCATATTTGGTTTCATGTTTTGACATTGTAATCTTAATGTATTACTTTAAACAACTCAAGTGTCTTTTATGTCGTACATACAAACCTTGCCTAATGTATCAAATAAGTATCTCCTGATTCAATGCTGAAATTAACTAAGGTTTCAAATTGCTTATGATTTTTACCCAAGGCATGTTTACATTGCACTTCTAGCATATTTCTGCATGATTAAAAAATAATAAAATAAAAAATGCATGTTTTATATTGTTTTGTCTTCATGCATGTATTGACCTATTACTCTTTATCTTAACACTTCATTAATGAATAAAGGTCTGAATAATCATGAGAGGCTTGTGTCCCTGAGTTCGATCTTGGTTACTTACCAAGTAAAATAAAAATACGACTATCTGATTCTATTGACAAATCAATTTTATGGTTTTTGATAGACCTAGTTCAGCCCGACTGCAATGACCATTGAATATTAACTCCACACTATTAAAGGGCTGAATTTGCGGATCATCAGGTATCACCTCCATTCTACTTTTGATTTTTCCCTGAACTCATAATTTATCCCCATTCTCACCACTCCACATTTCATCCTCACATTTTGTACAAATCCATTTCCTATGTTTACCTCCATTTCCTCGTCATGCACCCATACAATATGCTACTAGTTGAATGATGGCTTGAAGATCTTTCAGGCATCGATTTGAAAAGAATGGGTGTACTATCTAAGCTGAGGAATGAAATTCTCATTAAATGTCTATATACTCGAGTCGTTCTGAACTGACACCTGGAGGAGAAATAGGTAGTTATTAGTTTATATAAGTCTGGTATTGTGTAACCTCATATTGTGAGAATCATCTTTTGCTTAAGATTTATTTATTCATGTGTTTATTGGTCCGAGGTTCGATTCAAATCAAGATGGCTATTAAATTTGCAGGTCTCACCGTAGGCGACACATCGAGGATTCGAAGCCTGCAGTCTTGGTCCGCATCTGCAATACTTATCAGCATCATCTGCTGGATCACCTTCATCATCAGATTTTAACTAATGTATTAGTGTCATCATCGCTGGCAGTCGAGTTCTTTGGTCCAAAAAATCTTTGCCACGTTGGGGTCAGACGTGGAAAGAGAGAGAGAGGGGGGGGTCATGGCAATGAGTAAGATTGCAGTGGTGAATCTTGTGGTAAGGATAAGTGAAGAGGAGGTGGGGGATGTGCAGCCCAACACCCTTTTGATCTTCTAAGAGGCATTGCTCTAGGATGTAGAGTCACGATAAAAAATGATGTCTAAAGGCCTCTCACCAAAAGTCACCAAGATTGTTGCAACCTCTCCTTCTCCTGGATGGAAATGGGAAAACATTTCCATGAACTTCGTTACTAGTTTACCTCAGACAACTGGTGGTAAAGATATTATATGGGTTATAATAGATTGTTTGATCAATGTAGCACATTTTATTCCAATAATCTTATATTCCACTCCAGACCAGCTTGCTAAGTTATATATTACACATGTGATACGTCTCCAAGATATCCTAAAGAAGGTAGTTTTCAATCGAGATTCATGATTCACCTCACACTACTGGGAGAACTTCATGAAAGTCTTAGGCACACAGTTATCCTTGAGCACAACATATCATCAATAAATAGATGATTAATCAAAACATATGATTTAGATGCTAGAGAATATGCTAGATCATGTGCCTTAGAATGGAAGAGATCATGGATCAAACATTGCCTCATGCAGAATTCACCTACAAGAGTAGTTACCATGTAAGTATTGGCATGGCACCATTTGAAATACTATATGGACGTAGGTGTACTACTCCTCTATGTTGGAAAGAGGCCAGAATAAAAAACCTTTACAATTTAGATAGACTTCAGAAGACATGGGAAGCTATAGAGCTTGCTCGAAAAAGACTAAAAACTGCTCAGAGTCGCCAGAAAAGGTATAGTGATACTGGGCGAAAAGATCTTGAGTTTGAGGTAGGTGACTTTGTATTTCTCAAAGTATCACGTATGAAGGGAGTTCAGAAGTTTGGCTTGCGTGAGAAGTTGCCACCCAGGTTCATGGGTCCCTTTGAAATTATTCAAAAGATTAGGAAAGTTGCATATAGACTTGCAATTCCTCCACATCTTTCAGCAATGCATGATGCTTTTCATATATCAAATCTAAGAAAGTATATTAAAGATCCTGAGCAAAAGATAAGCTACTATGATCTGCATGTTGATCCAGACTTGACATACCAAGAAATACATGTGCAAATACTAGATAGGGATATTAAGAAGTTGAGGAATAAAGAGTTACCTCTAGTTAAAGTATTGTGGTGGAACCAATAGTTTGAAGAAGCCACATTGGAACCTGAGGTAGATATGAGAGAGAAATACCCTTATTTGTTTGAATGATAACACTATGTATTACATATATCTTTATTATAAATAAAAGGACGTTCATTCTCTTTAAAGATGTTATGATTTCAATCCTCTTTAAGGTTATTATGCATGAACTTCAAGTCTCGAGGACGAGATTTCCTTTAAGGTTGTTATAATTTTAAAGCCTTGAATTGGACAACTCTCCTTCCTATATCATAAGATCTGACTCGATAAGAGAAAACCAACGGAATTTGTTTCGTGTGAATCGGACTTCGTTTCGAATTGTTATGATTTTTGGAATAAAGAAAAGTAAGGAGGCTTAAGATGTCATTAACCCTTAATGGTTGCCATTATGACTAGTTAATCATGATTAAGGAGATAATGACATATTATAGATCACTAATTACCACTAGCAAACCCCAATCAGAGGTCAACAAAAGTTAATCGTAAGTCCTGTAAGTTAAATTAAGATTAGTGAACATTATTCATGATTAGTTCTAATTAAGTGTCATTAACGAATCTAGAAGCTTATAGAAGGTTCTAACTTAAGCCTTAAGTTTCAGATAAGATTCAGCCAAAACCGTGAGCATCTAACCATGCTTAAGGGTTAAACATGGTTTACTAACTATGGTTAGTGGTTTTTGAAGCTAATAAATAGCCACACCTACCTATTCATTCTCTACAATTTCCACTACCACCACTACCCCAATGGCTATGGTCCAGAGTTCTGAAGGAAAAGATGGAGGCAAGGAAGGAGCGCTAGAGAAGCGCTGTCAAGAGGACGAGGAGGAGGATGGTACGATCCTTTCCTAATTGGCTTCATAAGTAAGCTCTAACTTGAGCTAGGTTTTCGATTCATCTTCTTTTTCCATCTTGTCTTTAGATTTATCTTCCTTTATAATTCATTTTCTATTACGGTTCGAGGAAGAATCTGTAACACCCTACTAAGGTACAGATGCTTGGGTAGGTCAGTGAACCATGTGATTCGTCACACGCTTCACTCACGTAAGACGTGTGGTGTCTACCGATTCTCCATCGCTTGCAGTTCAATTATAATCCTTCGGTTTCACTACTATTTTCCTCTCGGTGATTTTATAGAGGAAACTCTTTCCATTTTTCTTTTGAAATATGTCCCGATATAAGGGGAAACTCTGCTACAATTTTCCTACAAATATCACCTTGTATAAGGGGAAGCTTTGCTGAAATATGAGAGGAAATATATTCTTTGTGTTTTCATTCTTTCTCCGTGTTCTTCATGTTCTTTGTTTGTTCTTCGCGTTCTTGACACGTTCTTAGTGTTTTTGATAAAAATGTAATTCCATCATTTCAGGAGTCATAAATCATTCTTTTTGAAAACGAATCACAATAAAGCATTGCATACGTGAGAGATAGCTCGATTAGGTAACGAAATCCTTCCTTTTGTTGTTGGATTTTTATATGAGATCACTGAAATTCTTAATTTTATGTTCTTCGCTATGAAGAACTCTAATTTGGTAATTTTTGAGAAAAATATGAAAAGTTGCTTTGCGATTCTCACTAAAATAATGTCTAAACATTGAATTGATGTTGTGGCCTGCAAAGTTAAGGTTTCAGAGTTAAAATAAGCATAAATATGAGTATATATACATATGAATTAATATATATGTGACTCTATATCTAATTTTTTATGAATGTGCAAATCGAAGGCTTAACGGAGGAATTACTCATGGGAATTGATGTGTATTGATTTGGATCCTAAAAAGAATCATGTGTTATGTTAAGAATGACTGGGAGTAGAACTATAGGTCGGGCAAGCAACATGTATATTTGTCAGAAGAATATTCGTATTGGCAAGCCAAACCTAGCGATACATGGTTGCCTGGACTTGTTGAGCATGCAAAATAAATTATTTTCAATACATGGTACTTGGCTGCCAATAGGCGGATTGACTGACTGAAGATATGGGCGTGCCATGTGGAGACACGGGTGGTTGGATAGCGGTCGGGTCACGATAACATGTATTTAAAGTCGCTATAATATGTGATTAAAGGATAGCTTATGGTTTTAAGCTACTGGGTCCTCGAGGATAGTGTGCTTTTTTTTGTCAGGTCGAGGGTTTGAAACCCATAAAAATAAAAGAAAAGGAAACTATCGGGGTAATATTGAAGGAATGGTTGAGACGATGTGCAGCGGCATAAGCTCATCAGATCAACGCAATCTCTAATCTCGAAGTATCTACAACTTCGGAATCCATATTTGGCAGGGTAAATTCCGTGGACTAATCCCTGATGTAGAATATAAGGAATAAGGCTTAAATATGAGTGGAAATGAGATTTTTTGATATACTAAGTTTTTCTAAACTTCACTACTTGTTTACTTTTCTCTTCTTCGTTACTTAGCACTCGTTAATCTTCATCCTATGATTTCTGGAAGCCCAACAGGTGTCGATGAGCCATCACAAGGACTTTAATAATCCATCCTGCTAATAATAGTACTCTTTTAGATAGCCATAATAGCATTACTCTATAAGGTACTTCGGTAATCTTTTCGTGTATTTTCTTTCCAGTTGATGTACATGTAAATAGTTATAGTGGGATAATGTACCATGCAAATTTTATTTTATGAATGGAAAAGTGTAAAATACTTCCTTCTGAGTATTGTATTCTATTTTTGAATGTTAGTTATGATTTCTGAATAAATTATTGCTGAGTAACCAGATCTAGATATGGAAGGATCCGACGACCCAGAATTGGGGTCCTTTTACAATTATGAATCTTATTCAACTATCCAATATAAAATGTAATTTGATTTTACAATTAACAGTATAATGGGAATCCAATTCAAAATAATGTTTGATTTGTAAATTCTATTTACAAAAAAATATCTCTAGCATATTATAAATCATATTTATAATATCCATGATTATTATTGATAGTGATAGCCACATTAATCACATATTTGATAATTAAATCATATTTTATGTGATCTAATAATATGAATAATATTTACATTATTCATGATAATTAAATCATATTTAATTATCAATATTTCTAATGCTCAGATACATAATTCAACATTAGAATTATTCTTGAACTCTTTCAAGAGCAATGTGCTTTCTCCTTGGATACTTGGAGATAAGTATAAAGCGATTGTACATTCCATGTATAATGATTTGGATATTGAGATCATATCTCAAATCCAAATCTCAAGAACCTCTCAAAGATGTTTGATCAAATCAAACTGTAAATCTAATTTTCCCATTGTATTTGAATTACAAGTAGATCAATGTCCATCATTTGGACTAAGACCAAATTACCAATCTATTGAGAAGAGTCATTAAAATCCAAACATGTTTCCTCACTCCCTCGGAATGGAAGTATCATGGTTATACAATCATTTACGATCACATCTCCTTCAAGTATTCCTAATACTCGTACATCATGCATATTGGAGGATTTAGAATAAAATCGAAGTTTTAGATCATATTTGAACTATCTCCTTTAGCGTTTTATCATTAAGTTTCTCATTTTGATCGTTGGGAGTTGATATCGATCATATACTTTTTAAAAGTATATATGATACCTATAAATTTTGTCAAGCTTCCAAAACAAGAGGACCATACATGGAATTTAATCTCAAAATCTCATGAGTGAGCTCATGTCTTCCGGTTAAGTATAGAACAAGTATGATCCCTTTGAGAGATCGTACTACTCATATGCCCGCATGTGCACATCAGCTCACTGATGCAGAAATCTTGGTTAGATCATAAATCTAATGGTCCAACTAATGTACACATGCATACATATAGTAATACATCTGTCTTCGGTCAGAGGATTCATGCCTATATCATGACAGTATACGAGATAGGTCTTTGGTTATCTTGACCTCGTTAAGTCAGCTCTTTGACCTAACTTATCTGACACCTATGAATCTTTATTCCTATGCAGAGGACCTCGGTCAGATATCAACTTTTAGAGAAAGATAGCCATCTCCTTCTCATGTTGGAGATCATTTCTTAACAATCACTTGATGGTGTTTGATAAGTCCTCAATCTAACTCCTTAGATATCATCCAAGCATCAACCTCTATGATTCAACATTAGAATAACAGTTGTATGATCATTAAGATGGTCATGGTACATATCCCTAATAGTACGAAGGGACCTTATAAATGCATTCATTCATTTAATCATGGATCAAGAGTGAAATAAATAAATAACTTTTATTGATCTATTAACATATTACAATAATGTTTATTGTGGAAATGGTTAGCCCGGGGCTTACATGGCTAACAATCTCCCACTATCCCTTAAAACCATTTAGATACAATCTTTAAACCCATGCTCATTACATGCCGGTCGAAAACCTTCTGGGGTAAAGGTTTAATAAGAGGATCAACAATGTTGTCGGCAGACGCCACATTGGTGATGATGATGTTACCACACTTTTGAATTTCTCGAATGATGTAGTATTTTCTTTCCACGTGTTTGCTCTTTTGATGCCAAATGGGTTCCTTATCCTGAGTTATGGCTCACGTGTTATGACAAGGCAACGAGATGTGAGTATCAGAGGAAACTACGCCACGTTCTAGGATGAACTTGTGTAACCAGACCACCTCCTTTACAGGATCTGATATGGCAATATATTCTGCTTATGTTGTTGAATCAGTCGTTGTGCTTGCTTCTTGCTTCTCCATCTCACAACACCATTGTTCAACAAGAATACAAACCCTGAAGTTGAATTACATTCATCTATATCAGATTGAAATTTTGAATCTGTGTATCCTAAGACTTGGATATCTTCATATCCATATACCAATATGCAATCTTGCATCCATCTTAGATACTGAAAGATGCTCTTCACTGCATTCCAGTGTTAATCTCCATAGTAGCATTAGTCAAGACTTACCACTCCCACTGCATGGAAGATATCCGACCTTATGCACATCATGGCATACATTAGGCTTCCCATAGGTGATACGTAAGGGCATCCAGCCATGCCTTTTTTATCCTCAAGACTTTGAGGAGCCATCCCTTTAGACATGTGTATACCTTGTCTTAAGGGAAGGAAACCTTTCTTAGAATTCTCCATACGGGAACGTTCCATTATCTTCTTAATGTACCCATGTTGTGACAATCTCAAAATCCTCTTTTCTATGTTGTTGAATAGCTTCAGACCTAAGATATATAAAGCTTCCTCAAGATCGTTCATCTCAAAGGTATGGGACAACTAATTTTAACACTAATCATCATCTATGTGTCATTTCCAATGATAATGATATCATCTATCTAAAGCACGATAAATACAATGGCGCTCCCACTAAGCTACTTGTACACACATGTTCATCAGGATTCTGAATGAAATCATTAACTCTATGGTTTCATCAGATCTTATGTTCCATCTATGAGAAGCTTGTCTAAGACCATAAATAGATTTCTTCAGCTTGAATACTTTGACTTCCTTATTTATGAAGCCTTAGGGCCGATCTATATAGATATCCTCGTCAAGGTATTCATTGAGGAATGTCATCTTGACGTCTATCTGCTATGTCGTAGTCAAGATATGCAGCTATAGCTAGCAGTATCCTAATGGATTTAGGTATAGACATAGGAGAGAATGTCTCATCATAGTCAATGTCTTCTCTCTGTATGTAGCCCTTAGCTACGAGTCGTGCCTTGAAGGTCTCAGGTCCCCCTTTTCTCTTGAAGATCCTTCTACACACAATGGATTTTACCACTCTAGGTAGATCCTCTAGGGTCCATATAATATTTTTGTACACGGAGTCTATTTCAGACTTCATTGCTAGCATCCATCTATCCATGCCTTGATTAGTGAGTGCTTCATCAAACGAAGCGGGATAATTGTCATTATCTCTTAACACATGAAATCGGTATCTTTCAGATGATGCAACCACCCTCTAACTCCTTCAAAGAGGTACGTGTGTTTCATCTTTTATTCATATCTTCAGTTTCTAGTTAGGGAATCTCAACATCCTCATGGGATTCAACGACTTCCTTCACTCCATTTTTATCTTGACTCTTAAGGAAGTCATCCTTAAAAAAAACTAAATCTCTAGAGACGAAAATCTTTTGAGTCTTAGGGTTGTAAAGTTGGTATCAAATATCGCCCTTAAAATACCCCATAAGTAGCACTCTTTAGTGCAAGATTCCATCTTACTTGTGTCCACATTCTTCGTATGAACCAAGCAACTCCAAAATTTCAAGTGTCTAATACTAGGCTTGGTTTCAAACTAAAGCTCGTGAGGAGCTTTGAGTAGAGACTTGCGGGGAATCTTCTTTAGGATATATATTGCATCTTCTATTGTATATCATCATAACTGAGATTTTGGTAAAGTCTTGTCCATCCACAAGGCGAATCGCCGTCGAATCGACTTCAGATGAAACTCTAATTAATCAATGATTAACCTATAAATAAATCAAGAATGAAATAAAAGTGTGGAGTTAAATTTTCTTTTAACTCTACAAAATGTGTGTATAGTGCAAGTAGTGTAGTGTCGAACACTGGGAGTAAAACTGGAAAATCAAGCAATTAAGCACAAAAATGAGAGAGTGAATTGCATGTGACTGGAGCTTAATTTTAGAACATGGACAGTTATAGATTTTATACATGGAATATGATGATTTGGGGATGAATTAACATGCAAATTAAGTTTTAATTTCATGCCAATAGGACACAGATTTCCATGTCAAAATATGATCCAATTCAGGGGGGTTCTTGCATTGGTTTGTTGCAGCTCAAAAAGCACAAGTTAGCAACTCCAAATTCAAATCATTTTTAAGCTCCTTCACATTTGATGAAAATTTGAAGATTTTTGTAGGTGATTTACTATTGTCCAAAAGTCACAAAATTGTGAATTTAGTCCCAATTTCAGACACATTCCTTAGGCCCATGAATTCATAACTTAGGATATGATAATTGGGGTTTTTGTATGAGATTTGTTGCTGTTCAAAAGTCATTAAATTGTAAAATAAATACTTAATCCAGATCAATCTTATAACTCATGATTTTAGAAGTTAAAGGTTGAAAAATGGAAGTTTTTAGCACGTAAATTGAGACAAATTCTTGGTTTAAATAAGAAACACTCATCTTATGACTAAATAAGAAGAATTGGAAATTTTGCATAAATCTAAACTTAATCCATAAGTAATAAACAAGCTTCTAATCTCATGATTGAAAAATGAGAACATTGAGGTATTTTCATACGACTTATAAAATTTCGATTAATAACCATGCTACTAAATTAAGAGTTTAATGAGAAAAGTTGGAAATTCTTCATTGAATTGAACTTAGATCCAGATCCAATGAATAGCTGCTAATCTCATGATTTTAGAAATGATAACTTGTAACCACAAGGACCGGTCATCTTCATGAATTAATCCTTCAAATTGACACTGCTAATTATATATTACTATTGACAAAATTATTGATAAATGAATCAAGTTAGTGATGGTGATTCAATGATAACTGATAATTAAGCATGCCAGTCATGGTGACCCCTACACCTGACTGTGTGAGGGTGCGGTAACCCTCAACTGGACAGGAGATAGGAAGCCTAGTTAGGGCAACGACTGCTTAGTGTGTCGGTCTCGGATCCCAATCTTTTCTCGATCTTTCACGAGCGCTCGCAGTTTTACGCCTCTTTGGGATCCACAGATTTCTTTCTGATCAGTTCCGATGACCCTGTGTTCTTTAGGGTGCATAGGCTTGAGGGCCCTTGATTTTGAATTCTCGAGCTTGTTTGCATGTACCAGTTGGTTCGATTTTTCTGGAGTGACTTAGTCTACAAAGTCTCTCCCCCGTCTCAGGGGCATAGGTTTGGAGTAGGCCTAGCCCTCCCCTAGACTGCACTTCAACTAGGTGGGCGAGATGGACAGATCTCTTCAGAGGCTTCCTCACCGCTTGAGTTTTGGTTACTGTTCTTGCGAGTTGGTTACAGTTGAGCGTGGTTACAATTGAGTTAGTTACAGTTAAGCTTGATTACAATTGAGCTTGGTTTCCATTGAGCTATTTATTGTTCTGCCAGTAGGTCCTAACAAAGAGAAAATATCATATTATGAAAATCATCCTAATAAGATTAAGATGTACTACTATGGTTGTTAGAGAAGCTAGTGGACGTGTTGAGAATTTAGTTAGGATGCATTTTACCTCACCACATGCCTATGGAGGCACTACAACACTAAGGTTTCCTTAGTCATAGTGTGATGTCTCATCCAGACCAACACCACAGATTATCCACTTACCTTGAGAAAGCTAATAAGAAAAGAATTAGAATACGAGATACATCATCTACACTTACTAAGCCCCATACACATGACTCATAAACATCGGAAAGAGATATGGATCACCTCGATCATCATAAGCATTTAATAAATCAAAGAATTAATGAATCATTGAGACTTGAAATAGGATGGGGAAATGGAAATTTTATACAATTTTATATTGGAGACTACAGTTGTTTGATGGAGCTAGTGGACATTTGGAAAATTAGTTAGGATGCATTACACTCCACCGCATGCCTACGGAGGCCGCCCAACCCTAAGGCATTCTTCACGTCTTAGAGTCATAGTGTATGTCACACTCAGACCAAGATCACAGACTATCCACTAAGCTGAGAGATTAGATAAAGCTTAGATATTAGATCAGAGATTCATCATTTATATTACCATCCATCAAACATGAATTATAATTAATAAAAAAGACGATAGCTTAAATATGGATCATATAACCAATATATGAAAATATTAATTATGGGTAATTGAGGTAAGATAAGTAAGTCAGGAGATTCGTATAGAGAACAAACTTGAAAATCAATTTCTATGCAAGTAGCTTGTTAAATTTAACTATCAAACCCTATCTACTTACTTTCTTTTGAAGCCATTGAATTATATGTTTTTAATTAATTAGATTGTGCTCAACTTTTATTGATATTCTTTTCTCTTTAATACATGGATTGTAGAATAAGTACATGAATCACAATAGTTCAACAATTAAACATGAGCTTCCGCAATTACTCTCAATAGGTATACATGTTATAGTTTATGTTCAAGATAATATTAATGATTTTCTTTCTCTTTTGTTACAATTTGGGATACATGTACATAATACAGTTCTTTGTTACATATAAATTTATATGAAATTTAATGCAATATAATTTGATAGACATTGTTAGTTTTATAGCTTGTTAGTTAATTGTGAATGTCATTCAAAAAGTGAAAAATCTTCTGTCATTTTTGATACCCTAATGCGATTTCTATTGAACATGGTACTACGAGTGATGTGTAAACAAATAATCTGCAGATCCACATGCAACACAATTAAGGACTTTTCATCGGTTGCACTTGTCTAATTCCGATTCCTCCCAATGCTTGGGCAAGGAAATATCATTCCAAGCTTTTATATAACAATGCCTCTTGTCATCCACGAAACCCAAAGGGGCTAGAGTTAAGTTTACATTGGTGTTGGGTCTAAAATAGGGTTTTTTCCGCTTGTAGCCCTTTGAAATTATGTGATTACGGTTATGCTCCTACTTTTTTGCAATAACACTTGTGCCCATGTATTTTTACAAAATTTATGGTACTACCCTTCCATAAAACAAGGGTGTATGTGTAATAACGAGACAGTCTTGTGAATTGTTATAAGAATACAAGGAGCCAAGTGTTACCACAAATAAGTAAGGGTATAATTGAATGTGGAATCTCGGAGAGGCACAAGTGTAAGAAATCCATAGAAAAAACAAACATTATCACTTTGTACATGACTTCAAAACTACTCAAGAAACATAATCATGACAACATGCCTTCGTCTAGAATGTCCTGCGAATTCCTTGAGAGGTGGATCGAGAAATAATTTCCAAAGGGGAAAGCATCAAATGATTGCGTGATGCCAGAAGTGTGTAGCAAAATGGGTTCCACTGCAAACCCTTTTGAAGACAAATGCAAGAGAACTAAATTGATAGAGTCCTGGATCTCTTTTTTACACAGGAACCACAAGAAATAATTGCAAAACCATCTAATAAGAACAAAGAAATAAAAGCAGCACTTCAATACCGAAATAGTATGGTTGTCGCTCGGAATCTCCGCGCATCTGCCAGCACGAATAGCCGAAACAGCTAGATAATACCAATGTGTCTCTGCGGCATCTTTGTTTTATTATTTGCTAGAAGATCTTCGGACATTGGATAACAGTTCATCTGATTGATAAATTTTTCAAGGGGATGTTAGGGTTTTGGGTTCAGTCTAGATAACATACAATTCGCAATGCATACATGTTGCCAAATGAGAACTACTGACTAATCTTCGATATCAGACGAGGAAAGAAAAGAACACATTAGGTGATTCAAAGATAATCACTGTAGAGCGAACTTCTGGATCAGCAACGAACCATCTATCAAAGTCAGAACTACAACATTACAAGTGCAGCTGTACCATATTTGTATGTGCCAACAGAGCGGTGATCGTGACAGAGTACATCATGGAGACACAAGAAGGCATAACGGAAGAGAGAGGTGGTGCACGATACCGTGCATCGGAGGATATCCAACTACAACATGAACAAAATGAAATAGCAATGCTACCTGGGAAACTCCACTCAGGTAGTTAGGAATGGATGTAGAAACCTGCCATAAAACACAATCGATCTGTATAAAGAATCAAAGATAAAGTTCATTCGCTAAAGCTGGAGCAACAGTAAGATGAAATAAAAGCTGGGTGTAAATTATAATCACCTTTTATTTGGGAAAAAGAAGGAGAAATTTGCACAAAAAAATGAATGCCTTAAAGCAAGGATTTGGTTTTTACCTTTAATCATGACCTCAACCATAGGAAAAGATGAAAATTTTCGCTAGGCAAAAAAGGGTAATTGAGATGCATGATAATAATAGAAGTAGCTATTATTGATCGAATCCACAAATACCTTGGAATTAATATATTAGCTCGTGGGAACAATTTCCATTCATTTCAGTGAAAGACTTAACCTCATATTGTTAGTCGTATAGGATGTCAACAGACCATGTATAAATGATGCATTCAATATCTTGATAGAGAACTATAGCAGAACTTTGCATTTCCATTCAAGTACATATTATGTGCATTAACTTTTGGGTATTCAGTGAGCAGAAAACTCTTGCAGAACTTAACATTTCTATTCAAGCTCACATAATATTAAGAGCAAGCGTTAATCTTTGCAACAAATTCACTCTAGGACATGGATCACAATGGTTAAGAGAATTGAGTATTAGGATTGGGTCATCATTGTTAGGACTGGAAGTCCTAACGAGACTCGTAACCCTAATAAGATGACAGCTGTAATCTTTGCAACAAATTCACTCTTGGACATGGATCACAATGGTTATGAGAGTTAAGTATTAGGATTGGGACATCATTGTTAGGACTGGAAGTCCTAACGAGACTTGTAACCCAAATAACATGACAGTTGTAATCTTTGCAACAAATTCACTCTTGGACATGGATCACAATGGTTAAGAGAATTAAGTATTAGGATTGGGACATCAATGTTAGGACTGGAAGTCCTAACGAGACTCTTAACCCTAATAAGATGACAGCTGTATTCTATGAAAAGTCTTTACAATCACAGAAATATGGGTCTTGTACTTGGGAGAAGAATAGAGGGGTCGAGTCATTACTCCCTACATGGCCTCAAATTTCAATGAAATTCAGTTGAATTTCTATCGAATATCGATATCCAGTCAAAATCGAAATTTTGACCGAAATGACCGAAATATGGGAGTCCTAGTACAAAAAATGACCGAAATTCCGATCGAAATTCCACCAAAATTCCACCGAAATTCTGTTTTGGTCGATATTGAAATGGTGACCGAAACCGACATTTAGGGCCTTGACTCCCTACAAATAAAATTGAGATGATAAAAAAGAAACAAGAGTTGTACTTGTTTTTCTGTGGTGATTTCTCTTATCCGGTGGTCGAGAGGTAACCGACCACTACAATATTGTGGCTTCATCGCATGATTCCAAATTGGTTGATTGTGCGCTGTTATCCCCCAACTAATATTAAAGCGAGCTCCGGCATCGACGAGAGGGAGTGACACATGGGTATTACTCGGAAATCGTGAAGAACTAGCGATAATGGTCACTTCGAGATGACTGATGAGAGTCATTAAAGAGTTTTACTACTAACAGACATGGCCTCAAGTTTCAACGAAATTTAGTCGAATTTAGCCGAAATTTCCAATCCTACGTGTCAGCATAATCAAAACACTAACTTACTTCCGTTTCCAGAAGTTTGGGAAAATGTCAACAAACACGGTGAATTTTCACCATTTCTTTACGGATATGTTGAGTTTTTTATAGAGCCTTATATTGTATGAATAGGTTATGTTGTGTTGCTTCCGCATGTGTCATCCCCATTCTTGTTTAGAGGTAAATATCATGGATTTTGTTCTAACTCTTACTAACACATTGCTATTAAATATCAGCATGTATGCTGATTACGACAATGATATTGATTCAAAACTTATATGTGCACATGTAGTTTACAACCAATTATGTATTTTTATCTTATTTATTGATTTACGAAATTTGGACATCTCAATTTCTAGAGATAAAAATCGAGTTTAGAGTCATTTATATGATTTCAACTATTTCAGCAAAATTCACTGAAATTTCTCTGTATGAACTTTGTGAAACGTAACTGAAATTCAAACGTTAAGGCCTTGTTAATGGATGGCGGCAATATCATACAAAAAGGCATGTTCAACAATTCCACTCGTGGAAAAATCAGAGTGTAATTCGATAATTCATGGTAAAGGAAGACCACACCACATATGCATCTTGAATGGCAAAGTTCACATCAAAGGGCACATAATTCTCCATGGAACCCTTCATGGGAAGATGGGCTTCACCTTACGACAACAAGGGGAAGACTGTGATCGTGCAAGGGGGACTATTGAATGCTCTCCATAAGTAGAGAACAAGCCAGAGAAGGAGCATGGAGAATGGAGAATGGAAGGAGTTGAGGGACCTTGCAGATCATATAATATTATTATTCTTTGTAGACAACACTCTTCGTAAATTCATCAATTGGATGATGCAATAGAGGTCTGAAAAAAGTTCGAGGCATGGTACAAGTCCCAATCTCTAACAAATATGTTATTACTAAAAAAATCTATACGGTCTAGATATGATCAGGACGTGAAGTTAGAGGTACACATGGATAAGTTCAACATGATTGTGACGAACATGCTTGCACATGAGAAGACTACCGCGAAAGAGAATCCCTCGTTACGGAGGGTAAGACAATAACCTTGTTGGAGTATCTTCTATCTTATTATGATTATATTATGAAAATATTGCTATGTGAAAAAGAGACCATTACATCGGATGTGACAGTTGCTTCATTTCTGATGAATGAGTTCTGGTGAGGGGTCAACAAATGATGAAACAGACGATGAATGCCATTTGCTGGAGACAGAGCATACATTTTAGATCAAGGGAGATGAGGGGCAGAAGTCAATCCAAGTGGCAAAGTCATATCAGATATTGGTATAATGAAAAGGAATGTCATAAAATTGTTGATTGTCTGATGCCTAAGAATGGAAAAAAGAAAGAGATGGAAAAAGACAAGAATGATTGCGATTCAAATATGCAGTCAGTAAGTGCAACTTGCTTGTATACTCAACAATGAAGAAGGCTGACTCAAGATGACCTCCAGGCTTAGCATGTTCAAATTACATGTGCTCATTCACGAAGTAGTTCAGCACACAATATGCATGTGATGTAAACACAATGGGGATGGAACATGGAGAAGTTCACCATATCAAAGGAGTTGTAGTGATGCAACTGCGGAAGTTTGACGATATGGTGCGAACTTTAAAAGGTGTGGGATACGTGCGTATGACTGTGAATGTGTGCATGAGTGCGAAATTGTTAGTACATGAACATGCATATTTAGATGATAACAAAACCTATGTTTTTACTCGAGACTTGTGTAGTTAGCTCGTAGCTAGGTCAAGAATAGGAAAGCTACCAGACCAAGAAGCTCATGATGAGGAGCTCAAGTGTAAGTAAAGAAGATGCTAAAAATCTCAAAGGAGTTCAAAACTAAGGAACTCCAGCTCAAGCTCATGAAGACGAAGTTTTTTTCTTTTATTGAACCATGCTTTCTGTAATTGTCTTAGAATGTAAAAGACCAGAAAAATCATGCATATTGCATGTCAATCCTTTGACTTTGACCTTCAAGTCAAAGATTCGCGTTGATCGATCAACCACTCTTACCTGATCGATCACACATGATCGATCAAACTTGTTTCCTGATCAATCACTATATGAATTACAACGACTATATTTTCGATCGATCAATTTTGATCCTTGATCGATCATCTCTTGATTATGATCGATCACCTAAATCGACATGATCGATCATTTGATTCTAATTGATCATCTTTGTATCATGATCGATAATATTTCAATTCAAGAAGATTTGCGCAAGCAATTTTATTCTTGATTTGTTCACAATGGATACTTTTCAAAGCCGACATATATATGGACTTTCTACCTATAAATAGGACCTCATACCTCATTTTACAATACCCAACAAGAGCAACAAACTCCCTACTCTCTGCTCTCCACTCTAAACTCAAATAGAAAGATTCAAGAGCTATTTTTTGTTTCATTCTTCATTCCAACAGCTTTGGTTCCCCTGCATCCAATTCTCACGAGCACGCTCCTCGCTCCGTAAGATTGTTTAATTTTTGCCTCATATTATTCTCTGCATATTTAATTTGATAATAAGGTTATTAGAATTGTTTAATTTGTAAAAGATTGAGTTGATCGCATAATCAACTCAAGTTGTAATACAGCTGGGTTGCCTGCGTAAGCAACTCGATTTAGTGGTAAGACACATGTGGGTCTGGTTGCAAGCCAGAGTCGGGAAACTCAAGACGTGGTTTTTACGCATGAGTTGTTTCAACGTTAAATCAATGTGCACTTATGGTTAGATTGATTATCTTGTGATTGAACATGATACGTAAAGTTGTACTTGTTTGAGTTTATTATTTGCAGCTATCCAAACCATCTAGTCCGATTCACCCGCACCCTTTGTCAGGTGTTCGACCAAGTTACATAAACTAGCAATGACTACAACCGAACTTAGTCTCATTTTCTTAAAATGATACAATATGACATCTAGTTAACATTGGAGATGGGAGTTCTCAAAACGAGCAGAGGAGGATGTACGAAGATGCAATGAACTATGATACCAAACACAGTGTTCATGCTTGAGAAAAGTGACATGACATGTGATAAAACTCCATTTATTTGTCCAAAAAATTAGCACAAGAATAGAGTAGCATGTTGTCAACATATTTGTTATAGTATACAAGAAGCAAATTCTATTTGCTTTTCTTTAAAGATGATGGCATATTATCTGGTCATGAGAGATGTGTTGTGCATGCATCTGGAGACACAACATTGAGTTGTCCATGCATGCCCAAGAGGAGGTGAGTCGAGGGAACCTAGAGGCAGGTGTAGCACATCTATGAAATGGGTTCTTTAAAGAGAAGTTTGAGAGAAATGAGGATGGAACTGTGTAGACTAAAGACGACAAGGAAATCGCGATGGAATTTAACTCAATGAGATGATTTTAAGGAAAAAGGGTGTTCACCGATAAGGTGCGTGTCCAAAAACTTCACCATTACTCACAAGATTACAAGTACGGGGCAAAAACCATAAATTACAAATACCAAGATTCAGGTAATACTCTAGCATGCGCAATTGCAATCTCGAAGCAAACTCTACCCTATTGGAACACCACTCCCTTTCTAAGCAACCAAATGGCCCACACCACAACTACAATTAGGAATGAAAACATTTGGATACAGATATGAATATAGGTGTAATCATATCCTTATCCATTTTAAAATACGAATACGAATGTGGACACGAATATTGACGGATACAAAAATGGGTTACCATATCATTAAAAACGAATACGAATATGAAACAAATACGAATCGAAAATCTTTAATTAACTTACTAAAATATACACATTTAGGATGATTTACACACAAAATAGATCTACCATATATATTTGTTTCACAACAATTATATCAACAATGGTGAATGCAACTATAAAATATTGTTGCAAATAATTGCATACAAATTAGGGATGTCAATCTGGGTCTACCCATTGGGTACCCGACCCGAACCCGTCCCATTTAAGGATCCGAAACCCGCCCCATTTACTTTTGGACGGGTTTGGGTTTTGAATTGACTACCCATGCGGGTATGGGTATGGGTTTGGGATTGCCTTGTGGGTACCCAAACCCGAACCCGCCCCAAACCCGAATAAATATATATATATATATATATATATATATAAAGATAGATGTGTGTTGCATTTTAATCAAACTAGACTCAAATCCATTTCATATCTAATATGTATCGATCTACATGTATAAATATCCAACTCAATTTCTCTTCTCCATCCATTTATTCATCTTCAACTAACTTTTTGTATCTTTAATAAATAAAAAATATCAACACAAAGGAATTAAACACTTAACATATATAAACATTTAATATTCTCTATATATTACACATTTTTATGAATTGTCATATTACAAGATCTCACTCTATTTCGTCTATCTATGAAATCTTGTATACATTTATAATCAACTTATGATTTACCATGTCGAAGATATGGGTACCCATTGGGTACACGGGTATCCGACGGGTATATGGGTACCCGTTAGAAATTACTCGTTTAATAAACGGGCGGGTATGGGTAGTGATATTATAAATGGGTATGGGTTTGGGAATAGTAATACCCGCTCCAAACCCGACCCGCTGACATCCCTAATACAAATCGATGACTATATTTATATACTAAAATGAATATACGAATACGAATGTGAATATTAGTGAATGTCAAAGTGATATCCATATATGCATCTACTTTGAAACAAATACGAATACAAATGTCAAAATTTGTATAAAACAAATATGATAGCAGATCGGATACGAATATATTCATATTCGGTTTCATCCCTAGCTACATACTGATTCTTGTTAATGTCATACTATGGCAACTAGAGCGAATAGAATTCCAAAAGCTATGACAAACGTCCATGGCCACCTAAGAAACAACTTTCTTTGAGACACTTTGAGCTCTCACACCTGAAAAAAAAAGATTAACATTCATGCTTGAACCAGAGCACCAGCTCTACTCGACGATTGCCTCCTAAAAGAAACGAACCTGTCTAGTCTGGATCCTCACCCGTCCAACTTCAAAACCGATCGAATACCGACTACCGCTTTCTGCAATCTTGGTCTGAATGTGCTCCTTGTTATGGCACTACATGAGGGTGTGAAAATGCATGGACCATAACTCGTAGTTGGTCCCATTCATCTTGATGATGGAAGCCGGGCCCTTGAAGGCACCGGACGATGAAAAAACATCACCCTTATTGTCTGACATGATAAAAAGGAATGTCGAACAAATCAAATCTGGAACAAGACTGAGTAGTAGACTATTGTGATTGAGTCTACACAATCATATGGAGGAGTGGTTGTATGTGTAGACTCATACAACCATCCACTTCAATCCTTGACGAACTCTAGATTCGGGAAACGGGATTTAACGCCCAAAATCACGACCAACGATTAAAATTAGATCGTATGTGGCTTCACCAGTGGCAGAACAATGGCCCTATGACGGTAGAGCAGCAGTCTGTGCTGCGAGGATGCAACGGCGAGCGACCGCAAGCGCAAAAGCAACGGCCTGCAATGGGTGGTCGCGACCTGGCGGCGTCCGGCAGGGAGCCATTGGCTGGGGGAAAGGAGTTGCGGGCTGGAGGGGGGCAGTGGCTGGCGGCGCCGCAGGGATGTAGCGGCGAGCAGCCACAAGCGCACAGACGGCGGCTTACAATGAGCGGTCGCGGCCTGGCCGCGTCCAACTACAACTATCTCAACAGAATGTACATTAATTCAAAAGTTAGTAGAATGGATTTGGACATTGCATGAGAGAGATATCAACATTTACATCTTTTTGCTCTGGAATTAGGATTTGGGTTTATTTCAAATATATAAAAGTTAGTATTTTTTAGGATTTTTCATTGGTTAATATTAGCGTTATTTACACAATAAAGTTGGTTTTAGATCGATTGAAATTAGAATAAATTATTTAAAAATGGGTGAAGTTAGGTGAAAATTTATATATGAATATGAATACAGAATGGAATGCTAATTTATGCAAATTATTTACAAGTGCATGGTGTTAATTTTGAGATATATACATATGAATGAACCTAATTTCTCAAGATGGAGCTTTGTTTTCAGCTAATTAGAGTGATGGTTCACATATTCATCACTACCCGCGACGTCTGCAAAGCTGACTCACAAAAAGTCACATCCTCCTCGCTCATCTCGAAAGGAACAAAAGCAGAATTCGCATGATTGATCGGAGGACGAAAGTCAATCCAAAAAGCTCAAAAAATGCTCACCCCTTCTGCAGATAGCGATTTCCCTTCCACAAAAAAATGGTATCATCTGCATATTGGAGCACGAAGATGAAAATTTCCCCGAACTGAAGCCCGCGAAAAAGCCCCCTCTGTAGCCTTCGACACCATCCTCGTCAGAGCATCCGCAACCACAAAAAAAACATTGGAACCAACGGGCTCCCCTGCCTCACTCCATACTGAGGCTGGAAAAAGGCACCTTCACGTTTCTCATTCAATAAAATCGCATGAGTTCAACCAAGTAATCCATTCACTTAGGAAGCCCCTATGATGAAGGGACATCCAAATGAACCTCCAATCCATGCAATCATGGACCTTTAAGAAATCCACCTTCCATATGAACCCCTTTGTCTTCTTTCTCCGCCACTCCACAAATTTCAGAAGCCAAAACAACATTATTCGTCAAGTAATGGTCGAGGACGAAAGACGACTGAGCTGCAGCCTACATCAATAATAGTACCAAGGAACATCCTGCGTCCAGTTGGCAAGGACCTTCGCCATAATGAGATAAATAACATTTGATAAGGCAATAGGACGTAAGTCCTCCACCCGCCTCACCGCATCCTTCTTAGGAAGAAGGAACAATGAGGACTTATTCAATCACTCAAAACCACCATTAATCGGGCGAAGCTCCTTCACCACTTCCAAAGTCTCTTGCCTCACCAAGTCCCAGAACTCCGTAAAAAAATCAAGAAGACGTCCGATCCTGAGAGCCATCTGCATTCAAATCAAAAGTGGCATGCTCGACCTATGAAAACAGGAGAGGCCACAACAACTCCTCTAACTGCAGATCAATCAAAAGCGGGATATCTCTTCATGTCCATCAACACCACCGTAAGGACCACTCGAATGTTGCTTCCACTCAATCTCCCTCTTCTTGTCCTCTTCAAGCAAGATAAGGTTTTCCTCACATCTTGTTGCCTTCTCGTTCTCCTGCAGATCCCTAGTATCTTTCAATTAGTCGAGGCGCACCACCTCAGCTTGCTCCGCATCCCTCTGTTGGTCTCTGAGGACGGGACATTCTCATTCTTTGTTGAAAGGAATCAGCATGTAACAGCAATGCTCTAAGCTTATCTATCATTCGTCTAGAAGCCGAGCCAGACACTTCATGATCCTACCAAAGCATGGTGACCTTTTCTGAAAACCCATATCTTGTATCCAGGAGTTTCAAAGGGAAACATACTACTTAGGAATTGGCCATCACCTGAGTCCTAGCAAATCGACGTATGATTCGAGTGTGACCTCGACAGCATTGTCACATAGCCCAATGGGAAAGAACTTTTTCCTATAACATTCCATGTTCATAGAATATTTGACCGAAGAGAACTTCTCCATCCTTGCTAGGGTACGACCACCTTGCACCGATAACAATGTTAATGCTTCGAGGTAGGGTGGTAGAGACAATATTGATCATTAAAGATCGAGATCCACGATCAGGGTGCTAATCGTCGATAACAACTATAGCAGGTGACAAAGACACATTGGCAAAGACGGAGGATGGGGCAATAACAATGATGCGATCATTCTCCCTTGTTGGTGAACAGAATCGCTTGGCGATGGAATGTATTGAGCTTGGGGTGGAGTTTCATAGGGGTGAGCGACGTTTTTTTCAGAAGCAATTAGTGCTGGTGAGGGGTAATGGCACCATCCACTAATGTTAGTTGGGGTGAAGCTCGTCGCCTACAAGTAGCGGCATCGAAGTGCGATGACAGGGATTGGGCTCTGACACCAGCATAATTACCAGAATCCTGTGAGGGGCAGCAAAATTGTAGTCGGTCGGGGCCATGACAGCCATTCACTGGCAATACAGTGCTTCACATCTGAATGTTGAAATCCCTGCGATGGGACAGGTTCTATATGAGCCAAAGTCAATAAGGCAGGGAGTCATTAGGAGGGCAATTGTTATTTTCTTCTATCCTTCCTTGTTGTTGCCTTCAACTTTGAGTGGATCGTCCTTTTCTTTTGGAAAATCCTCAATACGTGTGGTTGTTCAATCTCAATGTGGTCATCGACTTCTTCTGTAACAAGCTTCGACAATGGTGCTTTAAAATCCATTGAAGCGATTTCATGTTGAATGGGGGTTGCAAATATTGGACTTTCTTGGTGGAAGCATGTATTTTCCTCTTTTAGTGTATCCAACGGAACGATTTTGTAGTTTAGCGATTGTAGAAGACTTGGACTCTTTCTCAACAAATTTCACGCATCTTTGAAAGTGTCTCTTCAATTTTTGCAAATATTTGATGCCTCTTTGAACAAAAAAATTTCGATCGATAGTCTATTAAATATCTAGAAGGATCGTAAGATCGTGAGAAAGGTCTATACACCAATTGATGCAGAAAGGAAATTTTGGGTGGAGGAAGAATTTAGGCAAGAGTTAGAAACATGGAGGGTGAGAGGAAGAAGGTAGATGCATGCTTGTAGCATGGGATTCCAAAATAGAATCATATAGATGCATGAGGATGAGAAGGAGAAAGGAGGAAGGAATAAATAAAGAAACTCCAATTTTAATGACTTAAAATGTTTTACAATCCACCCATTAGCCTCTGTATATTGAGAGTATGGGATTACAAAATATGTAATTAAAGCAAAAGAAAATGCTAAACAAGCCCTAATTTGATTCCTTAAATCTCTCAACCTAATAACTAGTTGTAGATCAAATAATATCCCATTATTTAATAAAATCAAAATGATACAAATTTGATGATAAACCTCAGCTATTATTACATACACAGTAATGGATGAAATTAAAAATATGACAAACTTTAATACTTAATCAAAACATTAGTTTAACCCCAATTCCAAAAGGCCACATGACAACAACCAATAAAGATATTGTAACGATGAATGCAACATCATATGAATGGAACTTTTGATCTATCAAGTCCTTGGGAAAGCAATCAAGGGTTCAAATTTCTGAATTTATCTAACCACATATACAATAGCTTATATTTATAATAACATTTTGGTTATATAACGCCTTGCAAAGATTTTTGTGATGATTTCATTTGTGCAATTAGATCATCCAATATTACCTAAGCTTTAAAAGACGAGATACACAAGAGAATGATAACGTCACCATCATATTTAGGACCAAATTTATGTGATGGTAAGTTGCAATACATGATACACACCTTGACTTAAATCTCATCGTCCTCGCATATTTTTTTACATTGATATTAGTTTTTGTCACATTGATATTATTTTTTGTCACCTTAACATTGTCCCGCATTAATTTTGTTAAGCAACGACAATCTTTTTTTTTTAGTCAGAAAAAGGAGAAACATGCTTAGGTGTCCACCCTAATTATATAGATTTGAAAAGAGAGTTACAGAGGTACTTACGGGGTCCAGGACTCTAGAAGAGACCTAGAATGACACATTACATTTTCACAATAGAAACGTTGTGAAGAAAAGAGTGCCATTTCTGCCTAACCAAATTGCCCAGATCGTTGCCAGCGGTTGGAGGATTTCTTTTCTAACCCGATGTCCGGCAGTAAACAGAGATTCCCAAAAGAGATCAAGGTTCTGAATGTTAAGTCACCTCCTGTCAGTGTTTCTCCATATGGGGATTATCCTTACGCATTGGAAGAAGAGGTGATCCACCTATTCGATGTTAGTATCATAGAGCGGACATCTAATCAAAATATCATGGAAGAGTCTTGCACAACGGTCCCTTGTCATGATTTGTCTCCTCAAAAGCTGCATGAAGAAACCTATTTTTCCTGAAAGTCGGAGATCCCAAATGAGGTTGTAGGCACGGATTACGGAGTCCGTCGATGGAGGCGACGGTCTGCAGCTGGTCCGGTACACCCTTTTTACAGAGAAAAAGTTGTCCCCCCAAACCCAATGATCTCTACCCGTAGAAGGTATCTTACCAAGTCTTAGTGACTCAAGGAGACTGAGGAAGTCGAGAAGTCGTTGATCAGAGAAATAGGCCACGGACTAAGGCATCCCATTGTCGTCAATCCAGCAGTCTAAAACAAAAGCATCCATGTTGCCAGCCAAAACAAAAAGTCACGGAAATCTAGAAGAGAGAGAGCCCTCACCTGTCCAGTTGTCTTTCAGAACAAAAACGTGTTTCCATTACCAAGTACAGGTCGAAACAGTTCATGGAAACAGGGAAGAACCGAAGTGATTCCTTTCCAGAACGCCGAAGGGTGTAAATACAGATGTTGGGGTGTTCTATGAGGGTCCCCAATATAGTAGATCTTACGAATTAGCCTGCAACAAATGTCTTCATCTCTGCCCCACAGTCTGTTGACCCATTTTAGCATGAGTGCCTTATCCATGCCCTCAATGTTCTTAATTCCCAAACCACCATCCACCAAGGGAAGGGTAACAGTCGATCAAATGCATTCATGCACCATCCTCCCCAGATTTTCCCCAAAGAAACATGTGCATGATCGTTTCAAGTTTGTTTCTCATACCAACTGGCAGAAGACGTGAGGACATAAAGAAAACCGGAATTGCAGAGAGCACTGCCTTAACAAGCACCAACTGACCACCTCTCGATAAAATCGTTGCTTTCCAACCAAACAGTTTAGTTTCCAGCTTTTCGGTAATCGATAGCCATTCAGAGATCTTGACTCTGCCACATGTAAGGGGGATACCAAGTTAGTGTATTGAGAGGGTTCCACACGTTGTGCGTAGCTCCTTCGCACATTCTCCGAAGGCCCAAAAGGAACTTTCAGTGTTCAGAAAAACGGGCCAGGCGGTCGCATATGTGGCCGCATATGCGTAGTCGGTGATCAGACCAAACAGCATATACAATATTCGGTCTATATGCGGTTTTGGCGCATATGCAGACGACTAAACTGCATATGCGGACGCATATTTGGCTGCCTTTTAGGTAGACCCCCTCCCTTCACGCTTTATCTTCGGTTGTTGTTGTTGCCATTCAAGATTCAACTACTACTAGTACCGGCTGTAAAAAATAAATGTATTTATTTAATTGCTACTGTTTATAGAAAATATTTTTATGTTGTGATTTCAATGTACTTTAGTTTTAGAATTTGACACATCTTCTTTCGTGAAAAATATATCTACGAGTCATTTGCTTTATTAATTCAATACTTTTCTCATTTTTGTTCATATATTCTGCAACAACTTGTGTTAAATTTTCTAGCTACTTGTCATCTCATTAACCCTTGATAAAAGGGAATTCAATTATTAATTCGATTGAAATACCATTTAGTTAATTCTTATAGCAATATAAAACATGTTTCTAACAAAAATCGATTTATTATTGTTATATCTCATAATAGTTTTTTGTTCTTATATTTTTGAAATGCTTTACTTGAAATCATGTCGTACTAAAAAGTCCATGCATTATATTTCACCTATTGTTATTTTTTCAAACATAAATATCTAATAATTGAATTTATTATTTTTATTTTAATTTTTTATTAAAATAATACAAACCGCATAATCCGCATATACTTCCGCATAAACTTCCGCATATCCGCTTACTCGTTTCAGACCGCATGACCGAACGAATACCGCATACCAATTTTCTGAACCTTGGGAACTGTCAAAGATTTCTCGTGGTTGAAGATCACTCCCGACATCTCATTATAGATTTATAGAGTTGTGGCCATAGTCGTTGCCTCTGCATTGCCGTCCTCGATAAAAACGATAATGTCATCCGCGTACTACAAAAGAGGGATAGAGATATCGCCATTTGAGTAACCCAAAGTGATGTCGTTAAGGACGACCTGATTCATCATACAGAAGAGGACATCGGCGGCAATGACAAACAACACTGGTGCAAGCGAGCACCCCTGTCTAACCCCCCGTTGTGGTTGAAAAAAACCACCCTCTGGACGGCCATTGACGAGCACAGAGTAGGAAGCCCTCGTGACGCAATGCTTCATCCAAGAAATCCAGCAGGTGGAAAACCCCCGTTTACACAGAGCCGACCAAAGGAAACACCAGTCCACAGTATCGTAAGCCTTCGAGAAATCCACTTTCCAAAGTATACCCTTCGCACGCCCACGCTTCCAGTCAGCGACAATCTCAACAGCCATAGCGAGGTTGACTGCAATTTGTCTGTTCGGAATGAAGGTTGACTGCAGCATGAGATGATATGATCCATAACCATGTCCAATCTAATGGCCAGCACCTTAGCAACAATGAGATAAATCGCATTCGAGAGCGCTATCAGACGAAAATCCTCCACTCTCTCAGGGGCCTCCTTTTTAGGAAGTAGGAAGATTAGAGCCTTGTTAATTCTTTCAAAGCCTGCATTTTCCTGGGTAAATTCCCTAACAACTGCAACCACCTCATCCCTTAATAGGGACTAGAATTCACTGTAGAAGAAGACTGGGAAACCATTAGGGCCAGGAGCACCATCTGCGTTCAAGTTCCATACTACATTTTTACCTCCTCATCAGTGCATTTTGTACTAGGTTTGTGGCGTGCACCTCGGACACACGTTGTGCCCCCAGGCCACTCCGCTAGATGTTCTCCTGACTCCTGGAAAAAAGTGAAAATGATCGATAATAGCCCTGCCTATTTCGCGGTTTCCCTCAACTTGGGTGCCATTCACCATCACAAACTGTATCTGATTGTGGTGACATCTCCCACTAGCTATGCAGTGAAAATATGCAGTGTTGGTGACCCCATCTCTTAGTCAATTCTATCGAGAACGTTGTTTCAACTCGGTAACACGCTTCTTGTCCTCGGTTGCAATGATCTTATATGTTGTTGCTCTTGCGGCTAACTCCTCTGTCCGTAGATCTCTGAGATCTTCCAAATCATCAAACCATCGCACCTTTGTTTCTGCTGCAAGACAAGCAGCCATCCTGGCCTCTCTTACCTCCTTGTAGGCGCAGAGTTGTTTACGGAGCGAGGTAAGCTCTTGGTTCAAACATGACGTAGCAGATGCCGTAACTGTAGTGGAGGATCAAATATTGCAAACAAGCTCTCTAAAAGAATCCGCCTGCAGGCACGAGCGTTCAAATCTAAAGAAGCCTCATTGAGTCGGGTCAATGCCTGAGTCCCAAATAAGTGGTGTGTGGTCAGATCTTGTATGCGGCCTCGAGGGACAAAAGTAAAGTGGGAATTCCATCAGAAGTTGTTGGGAAGCAAAGAAACGGTAAATACGTGACCGGGAACCAGCACTCCTCCAAGTAAATCTCGTATTTGATGCATCAATCACCTCGAGTTCCAGGTCATCAGTCAGCTCTAAGAAATTCATCGACCCAAGGTCTAGGCCCCCACGCAAGCGGGGACGGTCACAGGATCGAAGGGTAACGTTGAAGTCACCGCCCAGGAGCCAGGTAGCTCCAGTATAGGTGTTACGGGCCTCGCGAATGTCGGCCCACAGTTCTTCCTGTAATGAAGGAGAACAAGGCCCATAGACACATGAAACCACCAACTGAGAACCCGTGGAGTTGTTAACCAGGAGAACAATGAGAACATGTCTCGCCTTCAACATAGAGAGGTTAGAGAACAGTGGCTCCTTCCAAACGATAACCAAGCCCCCAGAAGTGCCAATAGCGTCTAGTGTATTGTAGACAGATAGTGTACCTGCCCCATCGAGTTCCACAATGAAGTGGTGAAGGACTGAAGCTTCATTTCTTGAAGGAGGATGGCATCGCAGCCCCATTCAGCAAAGCGGACACCCATCAGACATCGATTCTCCGAGTCACTCAGACCATGGCCTCAAATTTCAGCGAAATTCGGTCGAATTTCTGTCGAATATCGATATCCAGTCGAAATCAAAATTCGACCGAAATGACCGAAATGACCGAAATATGGGGGTCCTAGTACAAAAAATGACCGAAATGACCGAAATTCCGGTCGAAATTCCGCCGAAATTCCACCGAAATTCTGTTTTGGTCGATACCAAAATGGTGACCGAAACCGACATTTAGGGCCTTGACTCAGACCACGAACATTCCATGTCAAAACCTTCATTGAGGCTGGTTAGCACCCAATAGTCGAACCATGCCAGCTAACCGTGCCACTCTAGCCTTGAATTCAGAGATTGGTTGCTCTTCACTAGAACCTCTATCCTGGCTTCTTCGTGGCATGTACCTTTTGCTTCTCTTACTAATGTTCGAGTCAATGATTAGGGACACAGTTTAGGAACACCGGAGGGTTGTCTCAGACCTGGCCGGCACTAAATGCCCATTTAGGTTGACCATCGAGGGTTGCGGAGCTTGAAAAGGGTTGAAATTCCAAACCAGGAGAGAACTGCAGGTCGTCGAGCTTAGATGATCTGTGACCAGGTTGTTCCTCTTTGTCTCAATCAAAATCAAGGGAGGCATCTCTGCAGCCTGCTCAACGACGCTTGTCGTGAAGCCATCAGTGCGAACCACATCGCTGCAAAGCACATGAGAGAGGGGTTCAACAGCTGCGGGCTACTTCTATGACTGAGGGAGGGTTGTAGAATCCAAGTACATCTTGGCTTCATTCATTGGTTGCCGGGAATGAGCAACCAACACGATTGATGGTAAAGTAACCAGCCCCTCTGGATCTATGATCGAAGCAGTTGCGTTGATCAGATCACCATGAAGGGTAGGATCCGAAAGGTGTGTTGGTACCACAATCGGGCCAAACCGAGTCGGATCTAAAGGGATCCGAAGCCTCGGACGAGAGGAACGGGTCTAGGTTTAACCTCTGGACCGCATGTTCGGCCAAGTCCAGGTCAAATCCCTCAGAAGCCAGAGAGCTAAAAGAACAAAAAGTCGAGGTTGCTAACGCTGAAGCCACACCGCCCGATTCGGGAGATGAAGCGTTGCCCTTTCCCAAAATAGGAAGGTGAATCGTCTGCCTTGAATGATGAAGGTCTCGAAACAGTAACGATTGTTGTCTTTCCAAAAGTGAGCGATTCGAATTCGCATTGAATGCAAGCCTTGAATGCTCCAGTAATGGTAGTGATAACTACGAAGGACCGGCAGGCTCAGTCGCCGGCAGCGGAGGTGGTGGTGGCTCTAAGGCCTCGACCACTAAACGGAAGGAGGCTGTTAGAGTATTTGGTAGTGCGCCTATTGAGTTGTAGCAGGGTAAATGGACCCTGGAGAAGATCCATTTACCCCATCCAGTGTTTAGTCTCACATCGTCCAGTGGTGGGACTTGGAGACTCTGGGAAAGCTATATAAGGAGCCCCAGACCTCTTGTATCTCTTGAGAAAGTCAATAGACAAACACGCCCTTTTTGAGGGCTTCTCCCGTGGTTTCATCCCGCTCCTCACGGAGTAGGGTTCCACGTTAAATCCCGTTCTTCATATGTTCTTTATTCTTTTTCCATGTTTGCTTCCGCATGTTTATTTCTTAACATGGTATCAAAGCGGGTTCGATTCTCGAGGTTTTTATATTCTCATTTCTATTCGAGATTCAATTTTGAGAATTATTTGTAAAGATTAATTCTGTATTCAAGAGGTCGTGTTTCATCAAGGAAGTTCTTCAGTTTATTTCCTAGGGTTTCGTTGGAAACCCTAATCATGCATTCAGCCCGTAGCAGTGCATCCCAGACGCAGGTGCACCCTAATCTATGCAGATCTCTCATGTTCGTGCAAGAATTCCAGCACGCATCCCTGGTTTCATTTCTCCAGAATCGCAAGCGGGCCTCCTCGCCTCCTCAACACGATTCTGGTCAAAGCAAGAAGCATTAGGATTGGCTTCATACTTTTTGCGATTTATCATTTTGTTGTGGAGAGGAATATGGTGCACAGGAGGCTCTTCAACATCACAACAGTCCGTCGATTCCTCGTTGCTCTTTCTATTTCGGTGATCGGATTCTTGGTCTTTGCGATCGTCCTTCTTCGTGCAACCAACAGACCAGGCGATGCATCGCCATTCCAGAGACCAGGCGATGCATCCCCCAAGCACAATCCCCCAGATCGGCCCATGCGCGCTCAAACATCCCAGATCGGCCCGCACCGCCTTTCTGCATCCCTTCAGCACAGGCAGAGCTCCTCCAACATGCACCAGCCCATCGCGCGCAGGCGGAGCCCTCATCGAATCAGGCGGCCCAGGCTCCCATCTCGTGCGCAGGCCCAGGCAGCGGGCGGCGCGCCTTGAGCCACCACCAGGCGACGTGCAGCCCAGGTCTCCAGCAGGCGCGCAGACGACCCCCCCTCCCTTTGCGCGAGGCGACGCACCCGGGGGCGATGGCGGTGATCTCCAAGCGATTTTCCAAAAGACGAAGCCCGTGAAGGCTGCGGCGGTTCATTCGAAGGAAAAAGAGAAAACCCTTGATAGGGTTTCGGCCCCTGTGGGTCACTGTTTAGTTAAAAAAATCTGTGAGGGCCTAATTAGGCCGAGAGAATAGGAAGGGATGGTCCAACCGAATATTTAAATTTTTTTTTGGGGTCGAGAGTTAAAAAGGGGAAGGGGAGTGGAGGCCCAGATGCGGATCTGTTTAAAAAAAAGGGAGGAGGAAAATGAAAGAAGCCTATTGTTGGGCTGAAAAAAAAGGAAGAGAGCTCTACATTATTGTAAGCCCAAGTGGGCTATTGTATTTTTGGTCTAATTAGACCACATTTTCTTTGTTAAAAAAAACAAAAACAAAAAAAACAAAAAAAGGGCGCGTACAAAGAAAAAGTTGTACGCGTGTGTTTTAAAAAAAAGGCACGCACAAAGAAAAGTCGTGCGGAAAATGTTGCAAAAGCCGAGAAAAAATTTGTTGGAACGGCTTATTAAAAAAATGGAAGGCTTATTACAAAAAAAAAGAAGAAGAAAAGCCACAAGAGAAATTTTTTGAGAATATTCATGTTTTCCCCATATTTATGTATTATCTTATCTTCTCCCAATGTGGTCAACAATGTCATTCCGACCAGTATGGGAGAAAGGGGGAGTATATATAGAGTCACAGGTCTTGTTCCAAGATTCAGATGTCAGATTTTCTAGACCGGTCAGATGTTCAGACTCAACAATTCGCAGATTCAGACTCGACGACGACGCATGCCAATCATTTGTCATTCTTGTTGGTCAGCCAGAGTTTTCATGTGAGCCATAGGAACTCCAGAGCAGAGGACCATTCCCTAAGCAATTAAGGGCAAGGGTTTTCATGTGGTATCATAGGGACTCCAGAGTAGAGTACCATTATATGAGCCAGATAGATCCAGTTTCACACTCCAACCCATTCGTCCTCCTCACCTGCACGCCATGAGAAGCAACGTCCTCGACTGCAGCAATGTGCGTGTTGGGTTGATATTGTCCGTAGTGTCATGTAGCGTTGAATTGAGTTTCTTTCTATTTGTCCAAGCTGAGCATTGCATGCTCCAACTTGAGGGGGAGTGTTAGAGTATTTGGTAGTGCGCCTATTGAGTTGTAGCAGGGTAAATGGATCGTGGAGAAGATCCATTTACCCCATCCAGTGTTTAGTCCCACATCGTCCAGTGGTGGGACTTGGAGGCTCTGGGAAGGCTATATAAGGAGCTCCAGACCTCCTGTATCTCTTGAGAAAGTCAATAGACAAACACGCCCTATTTGAGGGCTTCTCCCGTGGTTTCATCCCGCTCCTCACGGAGTAGGATTCCACGTTAAATCTCGTTCTTCATATGTTCTTTATTCTTTTTCCATATTTGCTTCCGCATGTTTATTTCTTAACACTTCCAACCTGAATCGAGCAGTTGTAATCAACCACGAAGGGGACCCCTCCTTCAAGTGTTGCGACACAGACTCTCGGATCAATATCCAGTTGCATACCAGTTGAAAGGATCTTCGTGACCGTACCAAGCCACCGCAAAGCATGACGGAGCACTGCTTCAGAGCAGGAGAGGAAAGGAACACCAGAAACACGAGCCACCCTTGTCCCTGTATTTCTCCCCTCTCCATCAGCAAAACGCGGGTGACACCAAACGATCAACGAACGAGGTGAATTATGTAGGAGCAACTCCACCTCCGCTCTCGAGAGACCACGAGCACAGAGCTTGTTGTCTTCCATCCTGACGACATCTCCTGTGAAAGTACCGCCCAGATGTGCTTGGATCCAATTGGCGATGCTTTTAACCCCCATGGCCTTTGAACTCAAAGAGACGATAAGAAAAGAGTTTTTCACAACTTCGGTAGCCGCTCCTGTCGTTCCACCACCATTGACCGCCTCGACGTAAGAGCGGATTGTCGGGGTCTCGAAAGACCCCCTGCTAAAGCAGTGGCCTTCACCCATCGCAATCGCAGACCACTACGGCAGAAGGCTTGGCGATGGCATGCCTCCCCGCAAGCGAAACAAAATGGTGGGAGGCTGCAGCAAGAAGCTAAATGGTCATAGAGGCCACAGTGGAAGCGTTTTCTCCCCTTCTTGCGATGTGAGATGGTTGCCCATCCTTCCTCCTTCCTCTCTAAGCTCTGACCGATGGCCCTCATTCGGTCTTTCTCACCTACTTTGGTGGCTCTCTTCCACAATAAAACCCCTCGCCAGATCTCTCTCTAGAGGCGTTCTTTTCTCCTGTGAGGCCTCTCTCTGTCCACGCTCCCCACCATAGAAAGCCTTCCGAAAAATTCATCCGTGAAAATATTCACGTTAACGATAAAACATCAAGCAATGAGGTCAAAAGCAAACATGTAAATGTACCACGATGAGGAAGACGATGGCCGAACAAGAAGAGACAATGTGCACTAGAGGATGTGTGCATGTGCAGATGGAGGATCACCATTTGCGTACGGGAAGGAGAAGGCTCTGGAGTGGAGGTATTGTCGTAGAATAGAGCCTTTGAGGAGAAGAAAGCCGTTGCAGGATGGGTGAGGAAGGGGAAGTCGCGTGGGCAGGGATTGGAGACAGGGGTGGGGAGTCATGCGGGAGGGGGAGACTCCTCTTTGAGTTATTGACCTTATCTGATTGGACAAACAGTTAGATTGGAAACCACTTGATAGAAGTAATTTTGTGCCAAGATGAAAATTCTCCTTGGATCGCAGCCATAGGGTGGTGATTATCACAGCACCCCCTGCGGTAAATCAACTTGAAGTAGGGGATTTGAATCCAATTCCAATGCACAACCATTAACAACTAAATCTAACAACAAACTCCGACCAAAAAATGGCCAGGCGTTGACAACTCCAGCATTTCATCAAAAAAGAACATTCATCACAAATTCGACAAATGTATCACACAAGCTGGCATCCAACTGAGCATGGGCAGAAAAGCAGGACGAGGTCCAAACTGGCCGAAAGATGGAATGATTTCAATTTTAAGCATCAGAAACAAAGATAACAACAAAACCCATCTAAAAAAATCGAAACTGCGAGAACCGAAGAAAAGATACAGTCATAAAATCAAATAAATCAAGTAAAAATCAAGCTTTGAACTCCAAAACACCAGATAACGGTACCTATTTCGCTCACTGCTCCCCCGCGGTTCCGAGAGGCACGACCCCTATCTCTCTCCCGCCCTCGCCTCCCTCGACGACACCGATCTCGACGGCATATCCGGAGACGGGAAGCCTCATCTCCCTGAGGACAGCGAAGCCTTCGGCGAGCCTCCCCCTGGCGACCTCCCGGGCGGCGTCGCATCGGGGGAGCCAGGAGTCGGGGCGCCACTCGTCGGGGAGGTCAGCGCCCTCCTTGCGGACGAGGTCGGCGAGCTGGTGGTGGAGGTTGAGGAGGGGGAGGGTGGGGGTGGGGGAGAGGAAGAGGAGGTCGTCGTGTGGGGAGGGGAGGGCGGAGACGGAGGAGAGTGTGAGGGGGAGGGGGTCGAGGCGGGAGGCGATGGAGCGGAGGGAGGGGAGGAGGCGGTCGAGGGAGGGGGAGGGGGAGGGGGAGGGGAAGGAGAGGAGGGGGAGGTGCGGTCGGGAGGAGGTGGAGATGAGGTGGGAGGAGATGTGGCGGCGCGCGAGCGAGTTCCAGGACTTGAGCACTTGGTTCTCCAGCGAGGGGTCGAAGTAGAGGATCAGGGATATGGTGGTGGTGGTGGTGGTGGCGGGCGGCGGCGGAGAGGAGGTGGGTGGTGGTGGAGGTGTGGAGGGGTGAGTCATCGATCGTCGATTTGTGGGGAAGAGCGCAAGGACGACTGAGGTGGAGCTGCTGCCGGTTGGGGCTTCTTCTTCCTACTCTTTCTTCTTTTGGCACTTTTGTTGGTGAAGAGACCAACGAGGAGAATATTTGCTCATGGAGAAGAAATTCTAGTTTGATTTAAAATGTGGAATTAACCTCATTTAATATAGTTTTTAGCCAAGTTCATGTAGATTCACTAAGTTGATTTAATATTAGGGATGAAAACGGATACAGATGTATTCGAATATCCGTTTACCGTATTCGAAAAATTATCGAATACGAATATTCATGTCTGAATATGGATATAGGTTGTAAATATTTGTCTGATACGGATACGGATATGGTAATGACTTGAATATCCGGATTTGGACCCGAATATCTGAATATAATATTTAATATTTTTTATATATTAGTTAATATAATATAAGCCAGAACCTCGTGTTATTATATTAGTATTATACATTATAAAATACAATGAATTAGTGATATTAATAAACTTCCGTTTGTTTGTGGATGGGCACGAACAAAAGTTACGAAATTCCGTCCTTTTTACTTCCGGTTAAGAATGCAGGTCACCTTGACGTTCCCTTTTGTCATGATGCAACTTATTTTTCATTTTCATTTTTTAAATCATTGTGAACTTTGATAAAAAAATAAATTGTATTTGTATGTAGTCTTTATTCGATCTATATTCGGAGTCGATATTTTTTGGATTCATATTTGGATTTCACTCTTTATTCGATTCATGTTTGGATTAGCTCTTTATTCGATCCGTATCTAGATCCGCTCTTTATTCGATCTGTATTCGATTCGATAAATATCCGAGTCGGATTTGTATCCGTATTTTTAAGGATATAGTTTTCTCAATGCATATCCGAAACATATCCGTATCCGTATTCATATTCGATAGAGATGAATCGAATTTGGATATGGAAATAAGTATAACTGATCCGTATCCGATCCATTTTCATCCCTATTTGATATGGGGAAACATTTATCTTTTATTATATAGAATCTAAGTAACATATTCATATCTTAGTAGATGGATTTCATCAGCCTACAATATTGACTCAAGTCGAGACAATCATTTTATTGATAATGGAACTATCTATTTATATATAATAGGGTGTGCGTATTCCACTAGTGGCATATGATTATCCGGTGGTTATTGTCAATTATCTTACGTTGGTTTCTTTTAAAAATTCATAAATGCATACTACAAGTACAAGTTCCTGATTTCTAATTCGATCAATTTTCTATTACTTTGAATTTATTTGCAACATTCGATGTTTTAGATTGGTTAGATATTGATTTGTTGGAAGTCTTCGATACACAATTTTTCTTAATTGATATATGTATCATACAAATGAAAATTTCTCATCTTCGTAAAAAAATTACAAGACTATATGTTTATATTTGTTATTTGAGAGGAATAAGTGTAATTAATATTGAATAATCAACTCAATTGATAAGTAGCAAGCCATCTTCTCTCTAAGATCTTTTAAATTGTATCTTTGGGAGGACCTTGGATGTTGAGTTGATTACTTATTGAGCGGTATGGGACTAATATACATCTTCTTTGCAGTACTATACACAATAACATTGCAAGCAGCTAACTTTGAAATTCGATTTCCATCATATTTCTTGACAATCCGAGTGCTTTTAAGTATGTCAAAAAGATCTACAACTTTCGTCGAATATGCGATTTGGCCATTTCGATGTTGAGATTTTTTGGCTCAAAGTCAGCAAAATCTCGTATTTTGCTTCAAAAGTCTGTATTTAGACTTGTAACCACATTTTCCTTAAAGTAAAGGTTTCAAGCATGCTTATGATTATTTTTTATTGATTTCAATTTTACTAGAAAGTTGCTTTGATTCTCTACATCGTAGAATCTTTAATTTTGAGAATCTGATTTACCTTGATTCACGAGAACTAAGTTGGATATTTCATTTTGGGATCTACTACTATATTGAAACAACTTGTGACCTTTAAAATTGACTCATATTATATTCCTAATTGAACTCTCCTTGTTTTTAATTTTATGGAAAGATGTACAACTTCCTTGGGAAGGAAATTTTGCATTCCCATCATATTGTTCCTTCAAATTCCAAGCTTAATGTGACATTGTTGTTGTATGAAACAACAAATTGTCAATACGACCCGTTGTTATGAAATTTCACATTCGTGTTGAACCCCTCAATAAAGATGATGATTTTGACCTGCCTAAGAAAACCCGTATATTCTCATAGTGACGATGGTCTCGTATCTCTTTATATTAACCATGTCTTTTGGGTTGATTTGTTGTGTGCATGCACTTGCTTGTCCTATGTGCAGCTGTAACGTTATGGGATTAGGTCTCCAGTTCGTTATCGAGGAAAACTGGTCTTGACAACTTATTGAGTTCGGATCCATATAGATCCGTTGACAACTACCCAAAATGCTTAAGCCCAAGTTGTCAAGTAGTAATCCCCGTCACTTATAAACCACACCCACATTTTGTGAGTTTTAGATGTGACACTATGTTTTGAGGGTATAGGTGTTACAACAGCAATTTTGTCTCTGCAGAGATCCTCGTATCTTATTTCTTGAAGTGTTCATCACCATCTTAGCCTAAACCATGTCTCCTCTTCTATTTAAGCCATCCTCTTTACATCCAAGTGGTCATCTTTTTTTCCTGAGGAAAACCCTCGAGAATGGAGAGATATCTAAAGCCTCAAGATTAGGAGGGCAACTAATTTGTACAACATCCCATGGTTGAGGGATAGATTGTAGCAACTCCTTGGAGAATATCTCTCAGAATGCCTCTTTGCAATCCCATTTTGCTTCCTTCATCTTATCCTCTCTTCTTATTTTTAGTTTTTCATTTACTTACTAATATTTTCTAATAGTGTAGCTTATGTTTTATTTGGCCATTGTATATGACTCACCTCCATGCCTCTTCTTCTACCCATTCATGGTTCGATAAAAAATCAGGAGCTCTCAACGACGCCTCAAGACTAGGGATGAAAACAGTCGGATACGTATACAAATATATGTATAATCATATCCTTATCCATTTTAAAATACGAATAAGAATGCGGATACGAATATTGACGAATATGAAAAATGTGTTACCATATCCTTAAAAACGAATACGAATGTAAAACGAATACGAATCAGATACGAATAATAACCAAAATATTTTTATAGATTAACAAAAATATACATGTTTAAGATGGTTTAGACATAAAATAGATATACCGGACATATTTTTTTCATAACAATTATATTAACAACGGTGAATGCATACATAAAATATTGATACGTACAATTATAAATAAATAGATTACTATACTTATATACAAAAACGGATATACGAATACGAATGCAAATATTAGCGAATGTCAAAGTGATATCCGTATCCACATCCATTTTAAAATGAATACGGATATGAATGTCAAAATATGTATAAAACAAATACGATAGCGGATCAAATATGAATATATTCATATTCGTTTTCCTCCCTACTCAAGACAATCGATGTATCTATGTCAAGCTCCATTCTCTAGTCATGTAGTTGTATTCCCATGCTTTGCTTGACATCTTCTTTGGAATGTCTATTTGGAGCATATTCAAGTCTCAATGTGTTATATTCCTTTTATCTTTACCTAGCATACTTTATAATGGTAATGATTAAAATTCGAAAAGTACAAAAAAAGAAAGAAAAAGCACGAGTCATGTCACATAAACCTTCATGTGGTTTTGGCCCATTCTCACCCTATATAGTCACACACACCCATATGTGATTTGTTTGTTTGAGTTCAGTTATTCTTATTATTTTTTCGCTTACATGGTGTCACATAATGAAGCATGCTTTTGCACATCTTACAACATGTGATTTTACCTAATGCATGCCGACAGTCATAGCTAAAGAGGAGAGGAGCCTCTGTTGTTCTCTGTGATAAGAAAAATCCTTTAAAAAATTAAAAGAAAGTTTTACAAAGCAGCCGTGAGACCTGCTGTGCTCTATGGATCTGAATGTTAGCCTGTGAACCATAGACATGTGCAGAATGGTTGCAGCAGAAATGAAATTGCTAAGGTGGATGTGTGGACACACATGTAAAAATCGGATTCGGAATGATGCAATCTGAAAGAAAGTTGGTGTAGCTCCGATCGAGGATAAGATGCAAGAAAATCGCTTGATTGTTTGATCAGTTGCAAAGAAGATCGGTTGATGCACCAGTTAGGAGATGCGAGTGTTGGGATGTTGAGCTGGCTAAGAGAGGGCAAGGACGGCCCAAGAAGTGTTGGAAAGAGACTATACGAAGGGATCTTAGTTTTGTGGATATAAGCCCAGGATTGATCCAAGATAGATCTGAATGGAGGCGAAGAATCCATGTAGCCGACCCTACTTAATCGTGGGAAAAGGCTTTGTTGTTATTGTATGCTGGCAATCAACATTATACCATTCTTCAACAAAATCAACGTCAAAAGTCGCTTGTGAACTGTAACCATCGATCAGTCAACACACGTGGTTTACTTCATGAAGTTAGTCGTCCTTTCCTTAATAGATACTAGGATGTAACCCGCGCTTTGCGGCGGTAAATAAATTGATTTTTAATGTAAATATTAATTTGTAATGTTTTAATTAAATAAAAAAATAATTGACATGAAAAAAGTGTAAGTAGAATAAACATGATAATTGAAATTAGGTGAAATTTTCAATATAATTTCCATCTAAAAAACTACAAACATATCTATAATAAAGATGAGGCCATAGCAGTACATGCTTATATAAAGAGATGGATCCCATAGATATTAATATCATTGTATATTTGATCAACAATGTAATTTTTTATTAAATGAACTATGTAGTGATTTTTCAAAATGTATCTTCTAATTACAGTCTTTCAAATTATATGACAAATTTTCACATATGTGTTCCCAAAGGTGCAAAATACAGATAGAAAACAAATATTGAGACATACATATGTTGTTTCTAAATCCTAACCACAAATACAAAATGTAAAATCAATAGGTTTTGAATAAAAAATCTAAAGGTAATAGATGAAATTTGTAAATGCTATGGAAAGGAACCGTCCCAATTCCTAAGATGCCAATATATGCTTAATTATACATATTTTTTTAAAAATGAAACTTACACTATTTAATTAGAATTTATTTAACTACTGTTTGATTTTAAGAAAATCCCACATCTAAAGAAATGAAGATGTAATTCTTTGATGGTTATTAACCAATAAAAATCTTGTGTAGGATTCTAACATAATATTAGACTGATTCGATTTGTTATTCTAACAAATTATAATTGGATTATAAAGTTTAAATATGTAAAATAATTGATTGGATTGAATAGTTTGTCAAAAGTGTATAAGGGCATAGATACATTGCATTTACATGTGATTTTCTTTCAAAATGTTACGTGTCATCTGATATATTTGTATGTGATACCATGAATTAACTTTTAAATAATGTGAAAGAGATAAAATACTAAAATTGGTAATTCTTTTTCCTATTACACTATACATATTTCATCAACGATCACTTTGCTCATGCTTTTTTATTGTTGTTTCAACATACAACAACTAATTAAGAAGGAAAAGAAAGATGAATTTGGGATTAAAATATAGAAAAACACTACATCTCTTTTAACAGATTTTCTTCTTCACATCTATCTCAATAATCAAATTATAATATGAAACTGTGAACTTGAGAATATGTTATATATTTTGGAATATGTAAGTATTATAAATCTAATACAATCTGCAATACAGTGAAACATGTGGAGATCAATGTAAATGTTTAATAGATTGCATTAAAAATAAGATCCGCTAAAATTGGATAGGATACTACTAAGGTAAAATCTGATCCATCCAAATTCATGTGAACTCATGTTTATTAATTTGCACAAACATTGCATGTTTACTATTGTCTGATGTAGTGAAATTTTTAAATAAATATTATCCCTAAATGATGAAACATGGCGGCCATTGACAGCTCCTCTCGCGGGGTCATGATCTCCATTTCCTTAGCTTATCAGTTTTATTTGAAAATTTTCGTACATACACTTGCAGATACATATGTGTATATATATATAGTAATAATACTTTGAGTTGATTTTTTTCTAAAATATTGTAAAGAAAAATCCGATCCATTCCATTTCATGTGAACTCGTGTTTATTAGTTTGCACTAACATTGCACGTTATTACTGTCCAATGGTCGGACAGTGATGAAATTTTTAAATAATTATTCTCCCTAATTGGTGTAACGTGGCGGCCATCGACAGCTCCACTTGTGTGTTTGTGATCCCCGTTCCTCAACTTATTAGCTTTAATTGCAATTTCGTACATGCACATGCAAATACTTATATGTATACGTATATATAGTAATAATACTTTTGGCTTGAACTTTTCTAAAACACTATAACATGTATACTTAAAATATCAAAAAGCACGTGTGATTATTATTATTGTTACAATGTATCTTAGAAATACTTTATCAAAAAATACGTTATTATTATTATTGTTACAATGTATCTTAGAAATACTTTATCAAAAAAATACGTTAATTTACGTTATAGATGATGGGTGGGAAGAGTAGTTTTTGAAAATTTACAATTTATATTCCCAAAATATTAGTTTTACAAAGAAAAGTCTAATATACATTTTTCAAAATTTATAAATCTATTAATAATAGGGTTATATGGGTTTCCCCCAGGGGCAGCCAATATGGTCGTCCTTACCTCATTTTCTTGATTTTTTCGGGTTTTTTTCAAAATATTACCATGCATTTTCATCACTATATCACTCTAATATGTCCTTCCAATTTCGTCAGAAACAAACCTTCATTTAGAACATATCGATTACAACAATCTTTAGATCGAGTCTCTATTTCTAACGAAACTCGAATGGCTTGGAGGGATATACAGATGAATATACATGGTGATATTTTTGAAAAAAATAAAAAAAATACGGAAAAATAGGGCAGGAGCAGCCATGGACAACCCATTTTTCCTTAATAATATAGATTTTTCCATTATTTATTTAATATTACTATGATTCTAAATTTAGAAATATGGTACACATGAGGGAGAGAGCTTGTTAATTGAGGAGAGAGAGGATGTGAAACGTCGTGAATTTAAACAGAGAGAGACTATGTATGTGGTGTGAGAGAGAATTTAAAAGCGGGAGGGAGTGAGAATTTAAAGAGGGTAGACATCAAGTGAAAGAGAAACAAACAAAACATGGAAAGAGAGGAGACATATATTGTACAGTGGGGGGGAGAGAAGGGCCAACATGAAGAATGGAAATGGAGGGATCGATATGGGCAATTCGTAAGGCATCCATATTTAAAAAAGTTGAGAAAAAACTCAACTTTAATATATGTGTCGGCATAAAAAATAATCAGATTTTTCAACATGGATTTAATAAAAATCCATGTACTCGATCCTACTAAAAGTTGGAGAAAGCATTCTCATTTATTTATATGGATTTTTACCTCTATAACGCTGCATACTTTCGATATTATGTATGTATCCCCCCTCATAATCGTGAATTACACCCAGAACCTTTTATAGTGCTCAACCCTTCAGCTAATTATATACCCACAACCCTCCGTATAAATATGATTTGGTTGGAAACCCAATAGGAAAATACGCTTGCACACACACATTTGTATTCATATACACAAAGCATTGTACAATATTTCTTACTTAGAAGCGTTAATTTGATAGCATTACTTAACATCACAATAATGGAAATGTATTTCTGTAAAAAAAATTGTATAATTAGTTATACAATTTTGTACAACTACTTATACAAAATCAAGTTTACATGGGTGTTTTTGCAAAGTTCCTTATAAATTTTAGTGATAATTATTTAGAATTAGGAATTATGCAACTAATAAAATTCAAAATTCAATAAATGCTAAAAAGTAAAATGATTTACAATGGCAAAAAAATAGGCAAATAATGTCCCAATAGTCACCCCCAAGTTCGAAATTCCTAGCTTCAACTCATTGTATACGTAAGTTGAAACTAATTTGATTATAAATTTGCTTATACCCAGTAACTATGTGTTATGCTAACAAACGAAATCCATGCTTCAACACATAATGACGTCACATGTATTATATGTAAAATATCACATGTACGAAAGAGAGAGTGTGAGGGAAAAAAAGAGAGAGGAACTCGGATATCACAGTAATCTCACGGAGGGGAGTGGAGGTTGACAGCTGGAACTGAGACATAATAATGGAGGAAAGGAACCGTGATTTGGTGGATGACGTGCGAATTTCGTGTGAACATAAGAGAGGAGGCGAGAGGGGAACAGAAGGGTGAAACGCAGAGCATCAAGAGCACCACGTGTCATTATACTGGATAAAAACCCAGCTTTAAAATAGGTAATAGATATGCAAATTGAGATGCTACATATCTACTACAAAAGTATATTAACTTGGATAAATGGGTATGATTTCTAGATGAAACGTATTGGATGTTGTTCCAAACGATCTTACCATAACATATTCCAATCTTGAATGTGTGTTTCTTGACACCTTTGTATCTCTAGATAATCATCTTAATCAAGCGTATCATCTCTTAACATGGTGGGGGTATGTTACTATAGTTGACATCTAGCATGATAGGTGCATGGCTCAATGTGTATGCTACAATATTTACTCCATGTCTTCGAGTAGCTCTAGTTTTGTTTTGGTTCGTTTTGAATCTTTTTCTGACCTAAGATGTTCCTCGAGGATTTCATCAAGGAGGTCCGAACATCAATGGGAGTGGCACTTTGAAAAAGCATATGGCTCACTAGGTGAGCATCATTATTTTACTTGATGTTTACAATAAAAAAATGGTAAAGCCTTCTCTTACTTTTACACGTAAAGTTGGCTAAGGATTCTTATCAGATCCATGTTGAAGCATTCGATTGTTTTTTACCTTGATTGTCAGCTACCTAATGCAACCCTCCTTGAGGGGTGATTTGAACTCTGGTCTTTTGGGTAGACCTGGCCAACGGGCTGGGGGCCCGCTCACCCAGCCCGCTCATGGGCCGAGCTTGGGCTTGGAGATTTAAGCATGGGCCGGTCCGGTCCGCCCTGCGAAAAATAAAAATATATAAATATATGTCAAATTATACATGTATTAATATGATATGCTTTAAGTCTTTCATTTCTGACACTAGTTTTATATAAAATTCAATAGTTTATATGTCAAGTAACATGTATACTAGGTATATTAGTTATATAAATTATAGTTGGTGTTAATCAATAATTTATATATATTAAATACCATTAAAAAATTAATGGAAAAGGAACAAAATGGACCATGGACCGGCCCATGGGGCGGCCTTTGGACGAAGGTTTTTTAACCTCGGCCCATTTAGCACGGCCCATGGGCCGACCCGACCCGCATTTTGTCCAGGTCTACTTTTGGGTGGTATGCACACTACTCTGCCATAGACCATCGAAGTACGTACAACAAGTGTTTATGATCATTTTGAATCAAGTATTTATTATTTTATGATTGGTATATCATGTTCTTACTATAAATAATCACGTAAAAAATAAATTTTAACTACAAATGACTTTTCTATTTTTTACAAATGATCATTTTGTACCCGATTTAAGATTTCGATTTGTAAAAATGATCATTTATAGTAGAGTGTGATGTAAAATTTGTAAATCAAAAAATATTTTGCTAAAATGATTGTAAACACTCGTAAAAATAAGGATACTTATTACAATCCTAATGAGTCAACGTGCTTATTAGAAAATCCCCACACAATCCCCCCCTTAGTAAGTAGACTTATAATATTATGTGGCTATTGTCCTTTCTCATATGTGTAACCCGCCATGGAAACCTCATTTGGCTCCAGTATTTCCTCTCTACATACTCTCTACATAAAGAGAGCGCTAGGGTACATAAAACAGGGCCAGGTTTTGATCTTGGGACATGTGGATCATGGGATTCTACATTAGACCTCACATGCCTATATCTCTCAACAGAATGATGTTGCTGAACGGAAACGCATGCACCTTTCAAATGTCACAAGGAGACTCCTGAAACATAGTCATGTTCATCACTCCTGTCGAGGAAATGTTGTCCTCATTGCCTGCTATTTTATTGATCGTATGCCATCCTAAATAGGACACCATGATGTACTGTCGTCATTTTATAATATATGTAGATGACATTATTTTTATAAGAGATGACGCACGAGGCATCAATGAGACAAAAGAGTTTCTTGGACATCATTATATCACCAACGACCTTGGGGAGATGTAATACGTCCTTGTCCAAGAGTTTGCCAAAATCACATAGGAGTTGTGACAAGTCAATGAAAGTATGTGACTGATCTTCACCTAGAGACTGGGATGGCAAATTGACATGTCATTATTCTTATGAATTTTAATATGAAGTTTTATGATGATGACATAGAAGAGGTCGAAAAGAGAAGATATAAGGAGCTTGTTGAGAACTTCTCTATAGAACATCAACAAACCAGAAATCTCTTTTGTTGTCGAACACATATGGATGTTGTCATAATGACTCTCAGGTATCTGAAGTCCTCACCATGTACATGGTTACTTTTCAACAAGGGTATATTCCTTGATATAACATGTTGTGCACATGCAAACTATGCAGGATATCTTAAAGACAAAAGGTCAACCATGGATTTTACCATGTTCACCGATAGCACTCTTGTCTTGTGGAAAATCAAGAACAAAACTATAGTGGCCAAATCAAGTACTGAATATGTGTACAATGGCATGGTTGAGGTTACCGTTGAGGTTTAATTGACCTCACAGTTGATGTACCTCTTCTTATGCAGCTTTTGTGTGACAATCAGGCAACATTACTCATTGTCAACAATATTGTGCTCCAAGAGCGAACCACGCTCATTGAGGTGGATTGTTATTGCACTATGGGCATGATAAAAAAAGGGCTTTATTCTATATCTCATGCCAGTTCAGCAGAACAAACTAGACCTATCACTAAAGCACTCGTTAGGATATCATTGCGAAAATGTCCATCCAAATCGAACATGATGGACATCTATGCTCCAACAGGAGTGTTATAGTAATTAGACTCATAGGGATAAGTAATGTGGCAATTGTCCTCTTTTTCTTTTATACATGTAGCCCAACATGACATTCTTTTTTGGCTCTAGAGATTCATGTATATATAAAGAGAGCTCTATAGCTCATAGTAAAACATCTCATTCATTTTCTTCTACATCTCTAATAGTAGTATTTTACTCAATGTGAAATTCTTTACTTATACGATAAATCTTTTAAGATGGTCGTTACTCCTATATAATATTTTCCTCGATATATACTCTTCAAAATACAAAAATTAATCAAAACTCGCATACGACATGTACGTTGACAACTACATGAATAAAATATTTAAAATTTATATTTAGATCAAATTTAATATTTTTTAGCCTTCACCAAGATGAAAATATGATAACAACTTACACTTTAATAAGTTTTGATCTATCATTATTTACAAATAGAATAACATGATTGTGCCATTTATAAAATAAAATAACACATATATAATTTAATAGTTGACATGAATTTTGTAAGAACCATTACAATCCAAACGGAGCTATCACAACTAATAAATTAGTGATTTGATGATGTATCTTTTGATTTTATTTATAACACTAGATATTATTTATTGCAAAATCATCTCTGATATTTGAAATTCGCAACTAATGACATTTGTGTTGCATTATTTGTAGCAATAAAATCATATAATAATGATTATCTATTTGATTTTCTTAACAAAATCTTTTAAGCGATGCTAAATTAGCAACGATTTGCATGCATTTCAACAAAAAAGTCAATAGATAATTATCGTTATATAATACATTTGCAATAAATATGATATTTGTTGCGAATTACATTACAAGAGAAAAAAAAGATAACTTAGCAACAATATGCAGTTGTTAAAGCTTTTTAATTTAACTATTGAGGTTATAACACAACAAAATCTGTGTGTGTGGTGGGGAGGTGGGGGGGCATGGCCCCTACAATATATTGTGTGGTTTCGCCCGGGCAAAGTACCTTAGCCACAAGGCTAATACTGACAAATCCTTATGGCCAATGCTTCTGCCTCATTCCGATGCTAATCGAACAAATTACCAATCAAAAACTGCATATAACCCAGGTGACTGGAAGCACTTGATGGCATCATGACTCATCATAGAAGAACTTAAATATGAAATGGTTAAGGATCTCGAATTTGATTATCCATATGGACGCAGTAGATGGCTTCACGATATTGAAACATCAACCATTCTAACTATTGCAAACGAAAACCTCATTGGGACAGTGGCCAGTTCCATCGATAATCTAACACACACCGCATAAATGTAATAATAAAACGGAGTATGTCCATCTACCCCGAACACTCTAAACAAGTCTCACGTCGGGCACGATTTACCTTAATGCAATCTCAGGATGTAAGAAATACAATATGTCCAAAACTGTAAAACCCCAAAGGATTTGTCCCACACCGTGGAATACAAAATTCCCGGGTGGGATAAATAGTGAAGGAGGTTACTACTTAATAACACGGCTTAAGCATTTTGGGAGTGGTTAATCGGGTCCGTATGGGCTCGATCTCAAGAGGTTGTCAGGGCCAGTAATGCTCCAATAACGGACCGAGGACTTAAGCCCGGGACGTTACAAATGGTATCAGAGCCGAACGCCCTCTGACAGTGGAAAGGGCTACCCGAGAGGTGGAGCCGCCCCTACAAAGAGGTTGGAGGAAATGGCTACCCAGAGCGTGAAGCCGATACTGTCACTGGGAATAAGCGATGGGCCATGTCGCAACGAGGACGTTGCGAATATAAGTGGGGGAGGTTGTAAAACCCCAAAGGATTTGTCCCACACCGTGGAATACAAAATTCCCGGGTGGGATAAATAGTGAAGGAGGTTACTACTTAATAACCCGGCTTAAGCATTTTGGGAGTGGTTAATCGGGTCCGTATGGGCTCGATCCCAAGAGGTTGTCAGGGCCAGTAATGCTCCAATAACGGACCGAGGACCTAAGCCCGGGACGTTACAAAAACAATGAGTACAGAAAACAAGTTGCTGAAAGACAATTACCCGTGATTTTAGGAGTCTGTTCTAGGCACCCTGAACTAATGCCATGCTGAGATCCACTGTCTTGGTGGCTACAGATGCCGGCCCCTCGCAGATCCCTAACTGTCTGTTGTGGTGGTGGTGGTGGCGGTAGCCGCTGTAGAATTCATGGTTTTCAGCATCTGCCACCGATCGTGCTTTCTACAAGCAGCAGCACTTGCAGGTTGGGCCATGCTTTGGTGAGTTTTGTGGAAATGCTTATAACTACGCTCAATCGAGCATGTTGCGACGCTTGCTCAAAGCAATCCAATGGATACTCAATATCCAAGAGAAGTCGGATGCTGAAAGTGCTTCGTAGTTTTATCAAAATCAAATCATATATATTGGACATACCTTGACAAACGCTGCCAATATTAAATGTCTCCCGTTGACCCCACTTGGATTCAATGCAACTCCACAAGGTCTCCAGGGCCCGTGGCTTTACATCACAACCACTAAGGGGACAAATGACATTTACGGCACCTGTTAGTTCTAGCAAAACCAATCAATTTTTAGATGCTGTTGTTCTATCAAGCAAGAAATTTAGGACTTAATCCGACTGCATCCTTTGTAAGAAAAGGAGATTTCATACCATAATGAAGAGTAATCCACACCCTCCTTTTTCCTCAATTTCATGCCAACCACGTATGTCCCATTTCTTGAGGCATTCTGCAGGAAATTCTCTGAATCATCCACCACCGACCTTGAATGGGAAAAGTGATTCTCTGATTTTGTGATCCAAATCATGTTCTTTAAAGCCATTAAGCGGATCTCTGTCTGCTCAAGTCACCTGAAAGAGAAAAGCATGCCAAAGAGGAAATTTGAAGGAATGAAAAAAATGGATCATCCCAAAACTGATTTTGAGAAATATGTGCTACTCATGGCAACTTCCAATGCTATAACTCATTTATTACTTAGAAAGAAGGATCTGAGGGCGTTTTTATGTAATGCACTGTCGATATTTTGACTTCGATTTTACTCTTTTAAACTTTGGTGCCCCCGTCAATCTCCTCCCGGATACTATTTTATAACAGCATGGTATTTGCAAAATCGAACATGCCTCTATGATTATACAGATGGACAATTGCTCTGTGAAGTAATCGATAGGACCACCGGAGGATGTCTTGATCACTGTCAAAGGACATCAATTCCTAATGGATTTTTGTAATGGACACGATTCGGAGGCAAGACACTTTCTCAAACTCTAATTATTCTTGAACATCTTTTATTGACCACAATCAAGGCACACTTCAATTATGAGGATGGGGAAGTAGAATGTAAGGTCAATGATGTCTCATTCTTGTTGATCTTGTAGCTACCACATAGTTATGTGCTTAGTTACAGCTTCATGTCTGTCTGAGAAGATGATGATCCTTCTTAAAACGTCCACAATGACAATGCTTGTAGAAAACTCGTGCATAAACTACGAGGTTGGTGGCCTAAGGTCTGTAGCGTGTGTGAAGCCGTCGAAATTACTCTATGGGATTGTAACTCTTATTCTTATAGTCTCGTCCTCTATCAGACATCATCCTATGAGATGCCATCTAGTTCTCCCGAACCTCCTTCTCAAGCAATTGCCAAATAAGTCACTTGCGTGTACATGGACAAAGTGTGCCCACAAACTAGCAAATGTAGTTTTTTTCCTTAAGCCATCTAGAAACCTAGCAATGTGATCCACTTTAACATGGGAGTAGAGTCCTAAAACCAGAACAAATCCATGTACTTCTATCAATACATCTATTCTAACCTAGGTCATTGCTCTAGATAAAGAACTCCTTTCTCTTGACTCCCTTTAGTCGTTTGGACAATACTCTACGTTAAAAAGACTCACAAGATCAGGCTGAATCATCTGTTGTTACAACACCGCTGTAACGCATGGGCCGCTCGATGAGCATCGGGATGAGCACCAATCATCCCTGACCCCCCTCCGAGGGTCGTTCGATGCTCATCGAGCGACTCCCCTGCAATACAGCAGGTGTTGTAACAACATAGGACCCGCTCCCTCAAAAGATATGCCCAATCACAAGGCTTCTCCATGTGATCTTTGTTTTTAAAACATGAATTTCTCTAAACAATATTTTAGCAAACACTATATAAAACTCATCGGGAATACCATCAACATCGAGGACCCCTTCGACCTTTGCATTCTCATCATCAGCATCCCTCTAGATTGTCATTTCCCTTAAAATGTGCCATCTTGGCATTACCGTAATGGAAATACGACTGTCACTTATCAAGGTTAAGCGTCTCATCAACCACCTTCAGCTTGACTTCACGTTCCTCTTCCTTGATCTCCATGTCCTTATCAACATTTATCTTCTCTTTAGTTTTATTGCTCTCCTCAGCATCATCTTGTTGTTCAGCCTCATTCGCCTTCCTATGGCCATCATATAAGAGATTATTGCATGTTAAGATGCTGCAACAAGCTTTGAATGCGTAGCAACACCGGTGACTAAGAGATGACTAAGTATTACAAGATGAAAGACAACAAGAATCAAGAGGAGAGTAAGAGCTATAGGAGGATCATGCTTTTGTGATGGTTAACATCATTGCCAAAGTTGCCTAAACCATTGATATGATATCCCTTTGGAGGCAGTTTTACTTTTAACCCCGCCATGCGACTCCAACACCAAGTTTTATTGCAAAATAGTTTTTGTGATAGGTTTCATATAATCGTCATGAATAATTATTGTTGGGAAACGTGAATGAGGTGATTCTATTCCATAGCCCTAGGCTCTCTTATATAGGAGAGTAGCCTATGGGTAAATTACATAAAGGGAATAACAAGAAAGAGAAATAACAAAGAGATACAATAACTCAATATGCGTCAACACTCCCCCTCAAGATGGAGCATAGATGTCAATCATGCTCAGCTTGGAAGCACACTTCTGAAATGGACCTCGTAACAATGCCTTGGTGAATATATCTGCAGTCTGGTTCTCTGAAGTAACATGAGATGTGGCAATGAACCCTTTCTGAATCATATCACGTATGAAGTGACAATCCACCTCAATATGCTTGGTCCGCTCATGGAATGCAGGGTTGTTTGCAATGAACAAAGCAGCCTGATTATCACATTCCAAGTTCATAGGAAGTGGTACATCTAAACATAAATCTGTCATCACCGCTTTCACCCACATCATCTCTGTAGTAGCCTGGGCCATAGCCCTATATTCGGATTCAGCACTAGATCTAGCTACCACAGTTTGTTTCTTGCTCCTCCATGAGACTAGGGCATCTCCAACATAGACAGCATACCCTGAGGTGGACTTTCTATCCTTAGGACATCCTGTATAGTCTGCATCTGCGCACGCTGAGATAGAAAACCCTTTTCCTTTCTTGAATAGCAGACCTTTACCTGGAGAAGATTTGAGATATCTAAGTATCATATTTATTGCATCCATATGCACTTGGCGTGGCTGCTCCATAAACTGGCTCACACGGCTCACTGCAAATAATATATCTGGCCTAGTGACCGTGACATATAACAATTTGCCTATCAGTTCTCTATATCTTCTCCTATCAACCTCCTCTGTGTCATCATCATACAGCTTCATGCTGGGGTCCATTGGTGTCGTAGCAGGTCGACACCCTAGCATACCTGTCTCACTCAGTAGATCTGTAACATACTTCCTCTGTGACATGACTAATCCATACGGATTTCTGGCAAACTCCAGCCCCAGAAAATATCTAAGGACTCCCAGGTCCTTGGTGACAAACTCGGTCCCCAGCCTTTCCTTTGCCTGCTTAATGCCCTGGTCATCATCACCTGTAATCAAGATATCGTCAACATAAACCATGATGACAACAATACCTCTTGCCGTCTTCTGTACAAACAAGGAATGATCAGCATTGGAGCGTTTATATCCTTGTTTCTCAAAGAGGTCTGACAGCTTCTGGAACCATGCTCTGGGGCTCTGCTTAAGGCCATAGATGGCCTTATGTAATCTGCAAACCTTGGAACACTCCCCCTCAACAGCAAAACCAGGTGGCTGTTGCATATAAACTTCCTCCTGCAAGTCTCCATACAGAAATGCATTCTTCACATCCAGTTGATAGAGTGGCCAGTCTTTAGTAACTGCAACTGATAAGAGGATCCGCAGAGTAGAATGACGAGCCACAGGGGAGAACGTGTCAAGGTAATCTACCCCATATGTCTGTGTGAATCCCCGTGCAACTAATCGTGCCTTGTACCTGTCAATGGAGCCATCTGCATTGTGTTTAACTGTAAACACCCATTTACAACTCACCGGGCTGACATCTGGAGGTATAGTAACCAAACTCCATGTTCCTCTAGACTGAAGTGCCGCCATCTCTTCCTCCATTGCTAGCCGCCATCTAGAATCCTGCAAAGCCTCATGGTGGGTCCGTGGAATGTCTGTAGCTGAAAGTGCCAATGCAAACGTCCTGAAATGTCCAGATAGCCTCTCAAAAGACACCGCGGCTGATATTGGATACTTGGCACAGCTTCTCTTTTGTTTGCGTAGAGCGATTGGAATATCCAGATTATCACCATGCTCCTGTAATGCATCCTGCTGAGAAATGTCGTTAGATCCATCAACATTAATAATTTCATTACATACCATAGGCGAGCTAGTTGACTGGTCAGGACCATGAGCTGTATGCGGCATGCGGGTGTAATGGAATGGTAAAGGGGATACTGTAGATGGTGGTGGTGGTGGCGGTGATGGTGGTGGTGATGATGGTGGTGATGTTGGTGGTGCCATGAATACTATATCAGGAGATATAGGTGGTGGCTGCATATTTCCGGATTCTGAAAAATACATAATGGATTCAAAAAATGTAACATCTGCACTGATCATATACCGCCGACGCACAGGGTCAAAACACTTGTACCCCTTTTGAGTTCTGGAGTACCCCACAAAGACGCACTTGACAGCCCTAGGAGAGAGCTTGTCAGAACCAGGCGACAACTGGTGGACAAATGCGACTGACCCAAACACACGAGGGGTAAGAATGAACAGATCCTTGTCAGGATAAATAAGTGAAAAAGGAACCTGTTCATTCAAGACAGACGAGGGCATACGATTGATAAGATAGCATGCAGTGAGGACGGCATCACCCCAGTAGGAGTACGGAACATGACTCTGAATAACAAGTGACCTTGTGACATCAAGTAGGTGACGATGTTTCCTTTCTGCAACCCCATTTTGTTGAGACGTATGAGCGCAGGATGTTTGGTGTATAATTCCTTTAGAGGAGTAGTATTTGGCTAGATTGTTGGTGCACAACTCTAAGGCATTGTCACTTCTCATAATTTTGACAGTTGTGGAAAAAACATTCTGAATCTCATTTAGAAAGTGAATAATAATATTTCCTGCTTCAGACTTATTTTTCATTAGAAATACCCATGATGCTCTAGAAAAATCATCCACAAATACAATATAAAACCTGTGCCCCTGATGATCGGGAACACGACTCGGACCCCAGACGTCGACATGAAACAACTCAAACTTGGAGTTACTACTCCGACCTTGACTACTGGGAAAAGATGACCTGTGATGTTTTCCCAGCTGACACGCCTCACACTGGATAGGTGTGTGAGAAAGACTATAAGGTAGGACTAGACGCAACTTCTGAAGCGGTAAATGACCAAAACGCAGATGCCACAGGAGAGGTGATACTTGTTCTGCGGGAGAAGCAGTGATTCCGGCAAATGGGGTCTGGTTCAGACGATAAAGGCCTCCTTGCTCATAGCCATGACCAATCATGTTGCCCGTACGGATGTCCTGAAAAATCAATGAAGATGAATCAAAAATAGCTCGACAATGAAGATCCTTCGTAATCTGACTAATTGACAACAGATTCATAGAAAAATGCGGTGCATGCAAAACATTCTTGAGCTGCATGGAAGACGTCAGTCTAATCTCCCCCTGACCCGTGATAGGAGAGTGCGTGCCATTGGCAATAACTACTGTCCGTCCTGGAGGAATCTGAGTGTATCCTGTAAGTAGGCTCTGGTCGCCACATAGATGATGTGTAGCGCCAGAGTCCATGATCCATGGCAGTGTATCAGATCTACTACTGTGGAGTGCAAGTGTACTACCTGAAGTACTCGTAGAGGCAGAAGCAGAAGCAGCAGCATCAGTATGACTCTCTGTCGACGGTGCTGGGCCAGATGGTGGGATAATGCCCCTGAGACGGGCAACCAGATCATCAAATCGTTGATCCAGTGTAGCTGCAGACGGGGGCTCTATCTGCTCAGCGGCTCGTGCGGATGCAGGAAATCCATGCTTTGAGTAGCATGTGTCTTCAGTATGGCCGACTCTGTGACAATATGAGCATGTTGGCCTAGTGCGGCCACCCCTTCCACGGGGAGTACGTCCACGGCCCTGGTAATGAGAACCACGGCCTCTGTTGGCCGCCATGGCTGAGGGATTCTGACTAGCAGCTGCTGAAGGTACTGTGATCCTACTCAATCTGTGAAAAGCCTCCTCCATGGGAGGAATAGTCGAGTCCGCCAAAATCTGTGAACGTGCGGCCTCATACTCTGGATCAAGTGCAGCGAGAAACACACCCACCATCGTCGCATTCCTGTATGTCTTCTGCTGTTCTGGCGTGGCGGTAAGAGGCATGAAGCTGTAGAGCTTCTCAAACATCCCTCTCAATGATGTATAGAGAGAATGTAAAGGACGATCGTTCTGCTTTATTGTGAATATGTCATGTTGTAGCTGCAGGATCTTCGTCTCATTTTTCGCCTGAGAATATGTTGCTGCCAGGATATCCCACATGTCTTTAGCCGTGGGTTGATGTAAGATGTCATTGGCAATTTCAATAGCCAATGTACCGGATAGCCACACCTTGGCATATGCATCATCGGCCTCCCAAGAGGCATGAACTCCAGTCTTCTCTGCAGGCTCTGGCTCGGTAAGTATGTGCTTCTTACCTGTAGACTTCATCATGCTCATGAACTGCATTGCCCACAGTTCATAGTTCGTACCATCCATTTTGACAATAGGCGCTGGACCACGAAATGCGCCAATGGACGGGATATCTGCCTTGCTGTCCGACATACTGGAAAAGGAAGACTGGAGCGACTGAAAGAGAAATAATCTTTGTCTACAGTGACATAACCGGGATTAGTTGCGTGTGTAGACTTCAAGCAACTAACCCCATATAGATCCGGATCTGTGCCCTAGGGTTTTGGGACTTAGGGCACGTAAGCACGTGCGAGGGGCACGCGCGCACGCACCTGGAGTATCACGCGCGCACTGGAGCGTGTTTCTGGAGATTCACACGCGCACTGGAGCGCGCAACTGTGCACGTAATGGTGCGCACAGTTGCACGGGGATGGTGCGCACGGTGCTGCGCGAGTAGAGGCGCAAGACTTATGCGTGTAGGCGTACGGCGATGCACGCACAGGCGTACGAAGCTATGCGCGAGCGTGCGCGATGCGCGCAGAGGCGCCGATGATGCGCAAGATGCGCGCGCACAGGCGCGAGATGTGCGCACAGGCGCACAGGCGCTGGAGTCGATGCGGCGTCGCCTGCGCGGAGATGGTGGCTGATCGGCTAGGCGGCGCCGACTCGAGGGAGAGAGGAAGAAGAGAGGCCGGCGGGTGGGGTTAGGGTTAGGGTTAGGTTTCGAGAACTCCGGTCTAGGACCGTCGCTCTGATACCATGTTGGGAAACGTGAATGAGGTGATTCTATTCCATAGCCCTAGGCTCTCTTATATAGGAGAGTAGCCTATGGGTAAATTACATAAAGGGAATAACAAGAAAGAGAAATAACAAAGAGATACAATAACTCAATATGCGTCAACAATTATCATTGACGATGATTCCAAACTGCCATGAAAGATGGACATCCTAGTCGCAGCCACTCACCATTAGCGTCTATATTTTAAAACATTAACAGCACTAATCAAATTGTTAGTATTAGCTTCAACAACAAATGTAATATAAAAAGTCACAAATGGGGTCAGCATAGTCACAACCACATATTGTTGGACTTTTTTTTTAATATTAACGACGGTGATTAAACAATCGCAAAATGTTTTAACAACAGGTATTAGTAACATACATAAACCACTATTGACTTAGTAATTTTAAATTATATTTTTATAAATCTTGTGCAGCACCTACAATTTTACAAGGTAATGCACACTATTCACCATTTCTATAATGTAGCATAGCATACCTGCTACATAATAAACCATTAGCATTCGTATAATTTGATAACCATATAATGCACTACCTACTAGCTCACATACCTGCTACATAATAAACCATTCGTATAATTTAATAAACATCAATAATTTAAGCACATTATAATCAAAAAGTACGAACATCCATAAAATATAACATAAATTGAGAAGACGATACTATTTCTAAATAATAATAATAAGTTAAAATGAAGTTGAACGAAGTTCAGATAATAAAAGTATGGTAAGAGTGACAGAAAGTGCATAATACATGAATGCATACTACATGATTGTATTATATACTTTAACAAAGTTCTTACAAGTTAAAAAATAAGCATCTTAGCTAATCACCATTGCTATGGTCAGGTGGAGTAGGGGGTTTTTGATTCTGACCTTAGGAACAATGAAATGAATGGTTTCCTTATTTCCTCCATATATCTATTGCTTGCCACAACTCATAAATTTGTCCATGTTGTCTTCTTATTGTTGGGGCGGAAAAAAAATTGCCTCCATTATCACTACCTCCTTGAGAACAGGATCTTCCATTCTTGAACCAACTTCCAATAGGCAATAACGTTCCGACGTTCAGCACATCGCACGCATCCAGGTTGCTCGTGGCCTGTGACACAAAAAAACATCCTCAGGAGAGTGTGGATCAACTAGACCTTGAATTTCACTCCTGGGATTTAGAATTCCTATCACAAGCTTAAACATATTGACCCTAGAAGAGAAATATATTTATTTATACAAAATAATAATGAACAAGTAATGTGATATTATCTTACATGTTACTGTTGATATGTGTCATGCACCCAGCCCCTATTATCATCTCCCTTTGTTATGCTTTTCATCATTTTAAAGACCTGCATCATGTTTAGCTCCTGTCACCTTTTTTCACCCGAAAATATTAAGTTTATCAATAGTTAGAAATAGATGATATTATCAAAAACTGATATTAAATATTATATATACAAAAACATATGTTGCTTAAGTGATACTTTCTCGGCCTATTCTATAAGTTGATTTAATCCCTTTTCATTAATTATAATTGCTTTGACTCTTCTCATTAATAAAATATAGAGGTATTTCTATGTTCCCATGTACTTTTTCGGTTATTTTATTTCTTTATATCTATCTTATGTAATTTACCCATAGGTCTCTCCTCTATATAAAAGAACCTAGGGTTTCCAGAAATAAACATATCGATTATTTTTTCCAACATGGTATCAGAGTGGCGGTCCTAGACTGGAGCTCAGGTATCCAATACCTTACATCACCTTCCTACCCGTATGCAGCCCCCATCCGCACCGCTCGCGTGCCGCTTCCGTGCACAACATCAGCGCGTTGCCCCCGCGTGCAGCCTCGCACGCGTCACCTACACGTGCGTTGTTCCCTGCGCTCGGCGTCGGTCCCTACGCTCGGCGTCAGTCCCCGCGTCTGGTTGATGGATTTGGGTGCATAAGTCTACATATGCATTCAAATACTCATATGTCTGTGTCGGCATTCATTCTTTGGTCTTTACAGCCCTGGTCTTCTACCTCCAACGATATGTCTGAGAACAAAGTAGGTACTCACCACAAGTACTTTTAGAGGTCTAACGCCTATTGTCAAAATAGACGGTACAAACTATGAGCTCTGGGGTATGCAGTTCATGAGCCTTATAAAGTCAAATGGTAAGAAACATATTCTTACCGAAGAGGAGCCAGTGGAGAAGGTTGGGGTAAACGCCTCATGGGAGGCAGACGACTAATGAATCGCGTTTTCACCGCTTTAATAGTCGTGTATCTTGTCGTAGTACACGCGGTGAAAACGATCTATGCAAATACCACACCTTCGAATATGTGGCAATTATTTTACTTGGCAAGATACCAAGGTCGAACACAGGGATGCGAGCCTCCTCGTCTATTCATCGAAGATTATTGATTAAATAATGAACGATTAAATTCTCAAGTCTAGGTCTTCATAAGCAATTACAATGCATGACACGGAATGATATGCAGATATATCATGCAACCAAATGATGCAGAGACAAGGTAATATGATGCAAGCATTTTTTTGTTTGGTTTTATGCAATTAAAATGAGATGCAATATGAATGATATGCAAGCAGATAAATATGCCCTAAAATGATCAAGTCAGTGAGCAATAAAGAATGAATTGATTCCAATATCATTTGAGGCATATTGATAATTTTTAGCATTTAAAATAAGCACAAATGACACATAAATGATCAAGAATTTAGCACAAGAAATAAGTGTTAAAACAGGGAAAAAGTAATGCCATTAGCTAGAAAATAAAATATGCAACACAATGAAACTGAAATCAATGAAAACGGAGTTTATATGCTCAACATATAATATAAATAGTGCAAGGGCATCAGTGTAGTAAAAATGTGAAAAATAAAAGGATAAATAATTACAAATAGGCCCTTGAGGGACCTATTTGCAATTTTCAAAACCCAGAGGGGCCTCCCTGTAATTTCTCCAAGTGTGCAGGGGCTTGTTTGTAATTTTCATAAGTTTGAGGACCTTTTTGTAATTCTCTGAGGAAGCTGGGTAGATCTATAATTTGCCCAGCCCCTCATGTGGCGGCACGCGAGCTAAGGTTGGGACCTAGGCTTGGGGGAGTTGTCGATTCGGGGCACACGTGGAAGATGCATCGAGCTTTAAGAAGAGGCACGCCGCATGGTCACCCAAACCTATATGCTTGGTGCCGAGGTTGAAAGTTGATCAGAGTTGTCCGATCGTAATGATTAAACGACATGTGCATCATGTTCTTCAACCTCGTCACCGCATGTGGCGGACTTGGTGGGGCACCGGCGAGCCCTAGGTTCCTCCTCCATACTTCAAATGCCTTCCAGAAGGTCGAAGAAGATTGCTAGAGGGCTCGCGAAGGAGCTGGATGCGAGAAGAAGACCCAATGATGGCTGGTGATGTAAGACGGTGAATGCTCGTCGGCCATGGAGCTCCAGAACGGAGCTGGGTTGATTCCTCCGACCATCGAAGATGTTGCATACCTGCAATCGTTAGTCCATATAGCTGAGGCGTAGTGCGTGCGAAGTGGGGTGGAATGGAGGTCCCGTATGGGCGGCAGAATGAGGGACATGGGCTCCGTCTCCGACGAACTGGAGAAGAAGAGTGAGGTGGTTGGGGTTCTGGAGAAGGGAAGTGGGCGAGCGAAGGGTGCGACGAAGATGGAGGTGGTGTGGCGAAGCTCGTCGAATGGTCAATGATCGATGAGGGTGAGTGTAAGCGTTGGATTAATTAAGAGAAAGGTCAAACAAAATGAGAAGGGAGAGTACATGGTCGGAGATGGTAACCAGTGGAGCGAGAGCTTGGGTTGAGGCTCAAATCGAACCTTGAGTCGACGCACATGCTGGGAAGCTACTCCAGCGAGCTCAAAGGCGGCGGAGCCGGCTGTGACATGGTCAGTGAAGATCATAGGACAACACCGGAGTTGGGTCGTTATCGCCTCACCAAATTCACCCCTTCGCTGTCACCGGAGGGGTGAAGGAAGCTGGGCTTCAGCTTGTTGATTGGTGGACGAGTGAAGATGAGGGCGGAGCAGGGCTATTTAAGGTGGTGAAGTCGAATGTTTCAGTGGTGACGGTGAGGTTTTGTAACAGTCGTAGATGACGATGAGGAGATGGTTTTGAATGTCTGGGGGTTACGCGAGGATGGCAGAAGTTAGGGTTGCGTAATGGTGATGTTAATTTGTGAGGAGGTGGTCGGGCATGGGCGCCAAAATAGGAAGGGAGCGAGGCCTTGGCGAGTGTAACGACGGGCGTGGGTATTAGCTGGGGGTGAAAGACGACAACCTGACCATTGTGTGAAGGCGCTCAGGGAAGGCTCAGATCTGATCATCCGATCAGATCGAGTGGTTGAGGGGTGAGCGGAAGTGAGCGGCCATGATCACATCTGAGAGGAGGATCGGACAATAGGTAATAAGGCGACAGTGGGTGGCTGAGATGGAGCTGGGGAGAAGGAGATGGGAGACCATATGAGAGTTTGAGTGGCTGGTGGGAAGGGACCACGTGGGCGACCCGGAGGGCACCATGTGACCCAACCAAATTATTCAAAAATAGGGAAAAGAATAGAAATTAGGAAATAAATAAAAGGAGAATTAGTAAAATAAATCAAAACATAAAAATTATAGATCAAGTTTCATGTTGGCCAAAGAGTCAAAAGAGGTCTTTTGTACAAAGAAATATTTTTGGCAGCATTTTTAATAGGTAAAAACACTTGAGTTTAATTGCTTTGATATTTTTTTGTATTTTTAATTTCTTTTAAAAGCAAAGACAAATATCTACAATATTTAATCTAAGTTTTAGGGATTTTTAGTAAAAGAGAAAATAAAGAGAATGTTAGTGCTAAATATACAAAAATTAGGATTAGTAATTAGGGTTAACTACGAAGCGGGGGATTATTGCTAAAGATGCGGAATTAATGAAGATTTTCAATGAAGTTTTTGTTCTTCGTGGATAAAAAGAGAGAATAATGATGATCCATCAGAGATTCATCAATGACGCATATGCCAAAGTTTGGCTCTCTGGTACATTGACAATTGAAATCGCCAATGACGTACTACATCAGCCCATTGCTAAGGCGACGTGGGACATACTTTTAAGCGAGGAATGAGACGAAGATCTTCCAACTCTAGATGGCATATTCACTGTCAAGCAGAATGGACGGCCCCTACATTCATTGTATACATCCTTGAGAGGGATGTTTGAGAAGCTACACAGCTTCACGCCCCTCACCGTCACCCCTGAGCAACTGAAGACATAGGAATGCTACCATGGTTGGTGTATATTTCTAGTTGCTCCTGATCCTGAATATGATGTTGCTCACTCCCAGATCCTCGTAGATGCTACAATTCCTCCTATAGAGGAAGCTTTCCGCAGGCTTAAAAGGATTATTTTTCCATCCACCACTAGTAGCCAGACTTCTTATGCGATGGCAGCCTCACGAGGTAGAGGGAGCTCGTCTACTTTCCATGGACGTGGACCTCATGGTAGAGGGGGTCGAATTCAACAGCCCTGCACATTTTGTCATCGTCCTGGCCATTCAAAGGATACATGCTATTCCAAGCATGGTTTTTCTCCATCGACCCGAGTAGCGGAACAAGCCGAGTATCCAGTAGTTCCTACCTCAGATCTGTGGTTCGATGACCTCGTAGCCAGACTGAGGGATATTATGCCTCCTTCCGCTTTACCATCTCTAGGAGGTCATTCAGATGTGGAAGCTTTTGTTTCTTCTAGTACCTCCGCTACAGCTAGCACCTCATGTAGTACTTATGCTTTTACACCTTGTCATGGATATGAGATTACAGAGTGGATTATGGACTCCGAGGCGACATATCATTTATGTGGCGACAGACAACAACTTGCATCCTATAGACAGGTTTCCTCAAGGAGAACAGTCGTGATAGCCGATGGGACTCATTCCCCAATCACAGGACAGAGGGAGATCACTTTGACGCCCTCGATGCGTTTGCAAAATGTGCTATATTGCTCATGATTTCTCTATGAATTTGCTTTCTATTAATCGAATTACAAAGGATTTGCACTGCCGAGCTATTTTTTATCCATCGTCTCATGTTTTTCATGACATTCTTACGGACAGAGTGATTGGGTTTGGCCGTGAGCAAGGTGGCCTCTATCGCCTGATTCAGACTCCTTATGCAGGTGTATCCTCTCATTCGTCTGTATCAGTCTCTTCGTTCACTTGGCACCTCTGGTTTGGTCATCTACCTCTTTAGAAGATGTGTCATATGTTGCCGCAGATTTCACCAGTATCTTCCTTCCAGTGTAAGGCGTGTCAGTTAGGAAAGCATCATAGATATGTTTTTCCTAGTCGTCAGAGTCGGAGCAGTAGCTCCCTTTTTGAGCTATTTCATGTTGACATTCGAGTCCGAGTCGTGTTCCTGATCACCAGGTACACAGGTTTTATCTTATGGCCGTGGATGATTTTTCTCGATTGCCTTGGGTGTCTCTTTTGAAAAATAAATCTAAAACAGGGGATGTAATCAAAAATTTTATTAACGAAGCGCAGAATGTTTTCTCTACCTCTGTGAAATTTGTGCAAACTGGTAATGCTTTGGAATTCCGTACTCGTGCTTTATCTCATTTTCTTTCATCTCGTGAGATTATTCATCAAACATCTTGTGCTTACACATCGCAACAAAACGGTGTTGCTGAGAGAAAGCATCATCATCTTCTTGATGTTACTCGGACTCTTCTCATTCAGAGTCGTGACCCGCATTCCTTTTGGGGTGATGCGGTTCTTACAGCATGCTATTTGGTGAATCGCATGTCATCGTCTATCTTAGGAGAGAAAATTCCTTTCTCTATAACTTTCCTGAGGAGTTATTTTCGCTCACTCGTGTGCTCGGCTCTGTTGCTTTTGTTCACCGGTTGGTTCCAGGTCTCGACAAGCTCTCTCCTCGAGCTGTCAAATGTGTGTTCATTGGGTACTCCAGGACCCAAAAGGGATACCGTTGTTATGATCCTTTGCGCAGAAAATACTATATCGGTGTTGATGTCACCTTTTTTGAGTCGATGATGTATTCCCTCCTACATGTGACATGTTGGCTTCATCAGACTCAGACGGTGAGATTTACATGCCACTCCCTCCTACGAATCCATCACCTTTTCATGTGCATGTAGTTCCACTGCCGCCACCACCTCCACCATCACCACTGCCTCCACCCCCCCCCCCCCACTACCCAATCGCATACAAATTCTATACCCGTCGGATTGCTTCTGCTCATGGACATCGCCTGTCATCCAATATGCCAAGATTTGTTTTGATAACATGGTTTCTAATGATGGATCTGGAGATATATATGTGCAGGAATCATTACAGGAGAATAGCCCACAGTTAGAGGAGGCTCCCAATGACCTAGATACCTATTATAGTTCGTAAGCAGAAGTGGTCTTGTGCTTCATACCCTCTTGCTTCTCAGGTCTCCTTTCATCGTCTAACAAGGGATTTTCCAATATTTGAAGTAGCTCTATCTGTCGTGGCAATTCCACGGAATTATCAGGAGGCATTGAAGGATAGTTGATGGCGCCTGACAATGGAGGAAGAAATGGATGCGTTGCAGTCACGTGGTACATGAAGTTTTGTGCATGCTCCTCCTAGAGCGTCTGTGGTCAGTTGCAAATGGGTGTTTACTATTAAACATCATGTAGATGGCAGCCTTTATCGCTACAAGGCAAGACTAGTGGCACGAGGCTTCAATCAGACCTACGGTGTGGATTACTTGGACACGTTTTCCCTAGTGACTCGTCACTCTACAGTGCATGTCCTACTTTTGGTAGTTGTGGTACGTGATTGGCCTTTGTTTCAATTGGATGTTAAAAATGCATTTCTGTATGGAGATCTAGAAGAGGAAGTTTGCATGCAGCAGCCTCTGGGGTTTGCTGTTGAGGGGGAGTATCAGCAGGTTTGTAGACTCCATAAGACGATATATGGCATATAGCAAAGTCCAAAGGTGTGATTTCAGAAGCTCTCGGACATGATTGAGAAGCAAGGGTTCAAGAGGTCTAATACAGACCATTCACTCTTTGTGCAAAGGACACCTAGAGGTATTGTTGTCATAATGGTCTATGTCGATGATAGTCTTGTCACAAGAGATGATATGCATGGGATAAAGACTGCAAAAGAGTTCCTAGGCTGTCAGTTTTTTACTAAGGATCTGGACACTATAAGGTATTTCTTAGGGTTGGAATTTGCTAGGAATGTGCAGGGTCTTGTGATGAACCAAAGAAAATATGTTACATACATGCTTGTTGAGACGGGCATGATTGGGTGTTGACCCTCTACTACTCCTATGGATCCTAGCATGAGGTTATACGATGATGACATAGATGATGTTAATAAAAGGAGATATATAGAGATGGTGGGAAGCTCATTTATATTACTAGTACCAGACCGGATACTTCTTTTGCAGTGAGTAGAGTGAGTCGGTTCATAGAACAACCTCGACAATTACATATGAACGCTATATACATGATATTGAGATATCTAAAATCTTCTCCAGGTGCAGGATTACTTTTCAGGAAAGGAGCAACTCTCTCTGTATCTGCGTGTGTTGATGCTGACTATGCAGGGTGTCCTAAGGATAGGAAGTCTACTTCGGACTTTGCAGTATTTGTTGGCGGTTCTCTTGTTTCTTGGAAGAGCAAGAAACAAACAATTGTGAGTCTGTGACTAGGTCAAGTGCCGAATTTGAGTATAGGCTTATGGCACAGGCATGTACAGAAATGATGTGGGTTCGAGCAGTGTTAGCATATTTGCATGTAGATGTTCCTCTATCCATGCAGTTACAAATTTACAATGTGATAATCAAGCTGCCTTATTTATTGCAAACAACCCCGCATTCCATGAGAGAACGAAACATATTGAGGTAGACTACCATTATACTAGAGACATGATTCAGAAGGGTTTGATTTCTACCTCTCATGTTAGTTCAAGAGAGCAAACAACAGATATCTTTACCAAGGCATTACTCAGAGGGACATATCAGAAGTGTTCGTCCAAGCTGAACATGATTGACATCTATACTCCATCTTGAGGGGGAGTGTAGAGATATTTATATGTACCTATGTACCTTTTCGGTTATTTTATTTCTTTATGTCTATCTTATTAATTTGTAGCCGATCCTACTTAATTGTGGGAAAAAGCTTTGTTGTTGTGTCTATCTTATGTAATTTACCCATATATCTCTCCACTATATAAGAGAGCCTAGGGTCCTCAAAAATAAACATATCGATTATTTTTTCTAACATAAAATGATTGCCAACAAAATAACAACAGCACGCAACGAAAAAAATACCATCAAAGGAGCACTGTACATACATATTACAGGGTCATGGAAAGTGATCTTATCGTAACTGTAAGTAGAAGAAAATGGAAAACATTTCGACGCAAGCAACGATTTTATATAATGAATACATTATATGAGTTCATAAGTAACAGTATCAATACGAGAAATGTGATGTTATCCTATTGAGCAGGAGACATTTTTAGACATGATAGGAAGAGTAGAGAAAACACTCTAGGCTTGTGGGGGAATCCAATGAATGTGGATTATATGTGATTTTAATGTGTGGATCATGATAGCTTACCAAGTAACCCTTGTGACATCAACAAGAGAAGATATCTGAGCCATTTGATGCATTGTTGCTGGAATATGGAGTTCTACCACAATCTTTGTTGCCTGACTTGATGTTTGTATGGAAACTGATGATAACAAAAAGGTTCTGTACACAAAAATTTGCAAAACCAGTAAATATGATGAGTTGACCGACCATGCAGCAGGTCCGTCACATATCAATCCCTGTACAGTTAATTGCATTCTTATCAACAATTAAGATCACCATACCTATGAGGTTCCCACTTATTTCCCGTGCATTATGTGCCCCAAACTGCTACTGATAAATAAAGAAATCCAAAATTTTAAGGGTTAGCCTATAATCTGCAGTAACAGAGAAAAATGAAGTCATGACAGTAGAGATCTGTTGTATTTGTAAATACCCAAAATTGAAAAGGGAAAATCACGCAACTGGCCATCATCAAGAGGGGAGGTAATAGAAATCGTGCACGCAAAGCATTATAGAAATATGGTTTTTGCTTTGAATCAACTGAGAAATATCCATAATTTCTGCTATTGATATCAACTCACAAATCCGGTTGATAGAGAATTCTGCCTTGTAAATGGGGAAAACACTCTAGCCATAATTGTACCTCTTACAGATCCACAATCACCCTCATGCCAACTCTGACTTCGATGGTAGTAGGATAGGGATTGAGGAAAGTTCCTTCAAGAATACAGATTGGACATGCCCGAAGCATTCCATGAAATTTAATTAACTTAATGACAAGCAGCCTCATCAAGAACAAGGTACAATGAATTCCGTACATGTATAATGGATGGTGGTGGTGTATTCTGCATATTTCATATTTAATTCCAATCCATGTGCCATAGATAGGGTTAGAGAAAAGCAAGATTGTGTGATTCAAATAACCCCTTCCATCTCCTTGAATGGTATGCAATTACTTGCCAGAATGGGCATCACTAGAATCAACAACAATACCCTCGTAACCATCCATGACTAGGGAAAGGCTCTAAGGAAATTGGAAGTTGCATTGAGGTATGTGATTCAAGAAGATGGAAAATCAGCACAAACTCAAAACATAAGACTTATAAATCTGAACGAAAGATATGATACATCAGTTCAAAGTATACAACAGGTGAAAATGGGTAGAAGGCACTCATTTCCATCGGTCTCACAGGAAGGCCCCAGAATGAAATATTACACTCTCAAGTAATCATATTGCGATGTGTGACTGAAAGTATTGATGCATTTCTTGATAACATTTTACTTTACATGGTATCAACAATACAATGAGGCTGTATTCCTGAAGATAAAATTTACCCGATCTTCAAATATAGAATGCGGTCAGAGAGTCCAGGAATATTCCAGCAGGCCATTACACTGACCTCCGCGCCACTTGGAAAAAGAGCACCGCTGTCTATAGACTAGAGGAGTCAGAAGACAATGGAAAGCACGTGAATTTACCAACTGGGGAATCCAATTCAGATTTTTATCAACTACTGATGACCAGCTTCAATTCTTTCCAACACTTCCAACCTCGTCTTTCTTTTCCAACTTTTCACATTAGCGACAAGATTGACCAAACCAATAACTTGACTTTTGCTATATTCCGGATGAGATTGCCCCCAGTGAACATATTCAGTTTCTGGCAGATAATAAGCCTTAATGAATGTCTCGACGATCTGAAACTTTGGTCTCACACTTATTGAGACGAAGTGTTGCAATCCATTGATAAGGACCTGAAGATCTAATGACATCAGAGCTCGTCCTTCATCAGTGCACTTCTTTACACGTGATAAACCTTCCAGAATTGTTTCCGCGATATTTTCAAGTCCATACACAAGGAGTAGGACTTGCATCTCGTTGTTCAGCCCTCCATGAGCTAACCTTGTTTTATAATGTTTAAATTCTCCCAGCAGCAAGTCCACATAACCATTATGCTCCAATCCAAGCTCTTTAACTTCCCACTTAGCATTGGCAATTCTATCCGCATATCCATCAATATGGAGAAGCTGACGAGCAGTCGTCCGATGAATGTTTTCTGTGAGATCTGGGACAGAGTTTACCATATTTTCATAAAAATCTTCGATTATTGACACTTTTCTCTGTGAAAACATTGATTGAAGATGATTTCTAGATCGATATAGAACTTGAGCAATATGCGAGATTGCCTCTGCAGCAGCGCATCTTTCCTTCAACCCAAATAGCGTATTGGGAGCATGTCCGAACATTGTATTGGCAGGAATAGTGGGTGTCACATCCATCTGTGCATATGCTGCACCAATTGACACCGGAGAAGTAGGAGAACAAGGCAAGCTTTGTTGCCTTATCCACCTGTCGCAGTCTTGTGTTATCTTTGAAATAGTCGCCTTTAGACGGTAAGATGAGGAATCTGAAGGAGCCTTTCCGAAGAGGGTAATATCCTGTGTACCAAATGTTTCAAAAACAAAGTGAAAGAACACCCCAAAGAGTTGGCAAATACCCTTGAAAAATTCAATAGTCACAATTTCTAGCTTCTGCATGAGTCTTGCATACTTGTCCATCAACCGAAGGAGACAAAGTGAGGATCCTATTTGTGCATTTATCTCCTCATCATTCCACTTAGACGTGGTACCTGCATTCCTTGATTTGTGTATCCTACTAGGCAATTGACTGTCCTCATCAATAAAATCAGCCAAAAGATCTTCATTCTCATCTTCCAAAGCCGATGAAACTCTGTTCAACTGACTATGTCTGTGCACTTCCACGGCAGAGCTTCCATTGTGGAATAGATTGTTACCATTTCGATTGTCTGGCGATGTCTCTTCAGAGTCATTGAGCACATCAGCATCTGCAGATTCTCTTGGACAAACAACTCTTGACAGGAAGGGATTCCCAATTTGGACCCACTGACCAAATCCATTTTTCTGCAATCCAGATTCCACCACTTTTTTCTTATTGTGAAGCGTGTTTATTGCAACTGTACCAGATGATGGAGTAATTAGAGGAGCCCCATCACCAACAAGGCCAGCTAAACTTACCACTTGCATGGCTTCTGCCGATATCTTCACCCAACTTTCTTTCTCCAAAACCATTTTAAGAGCTAACATGTTCTGACGGTGAAACATAGCTATATAATTTTCACAAACAGACCTCAACCTCTGCCTGAATTCAACAGCTTCGGTTCCACAAAAAGCTTCTCCAGCCAAGACAAACACATTTAAATCTTCATAGTTTCTCAGGAATTGATGCGTACTTGTTGAACAAACCGCAGAACAGGAGAGTAAGACCGACACACGACTAGTGGTAAGCTGCCAAAGATTCTTTCTCCCCCTGTCTAGTGTACGTGACACAAACGCAGTTGTCTCCTTTCTGAGCTGACTGAACGGATTAGATTCGTCACTTTCACCATTGGTCAGAAGTTGCTCCTTATCAATAGTCGCATTACTTTCTTCAGGATCGAAACTCATGATCGAATAGTACGAGCTCATGAGCTTGAATAAGGTCTCGAGCGTTCTAAGGAGACACTTGCGGAACTTCGACTCGGGTACTTTAGCACAAAGATCACTGTATGTGAATCTGTTTCTCTGTAAATCCTGCCCAAGATCCTCCTGCACAACGTCCTTCAACACGAAATGTGTCTCGGATAGAACTTCTTGCATAAAGAAACTTTGAATCTTCTCTGCAAGACCGGCACCATCGCCTATAATAGCATAAGCATCAACTGCTGTTAGATAGCTCTCGTCCTTGAATGTCCGACAAACGCCAAGCAGGAGCGTGTCGAGGTTCTGCAGCGTCCTGGTTAACCAGGTCTCGACACCGTGGCTCATTTCTTGCATCGCAGAGAGCCCAGAAAACCCTTCCAATAACTGGAGATACTCCGATACGACTTGGAATGCCTTAACGTAGTTCCCATTTTCGACAAGAATATCCAGCTCTGACTGCATATCAAGGGCACGACGGAGCTCCGAGAGGATCGGGAGCAAGTCGACAAGCGCTTGTTTCTTCTTGGCGTTGGAGTGAACTACGAGATCACCGGAAACCTCGTGCATCGACGAAGTCAGATGCCTGCGACCATTCATGCAGATGATGTTTGCAACCTTCAGATCCTGCTCCAGTTCCCTCACCAGCTGCATCCCTTTCACCATCTCTTCATGGTGATCCATCACGTGGCGCGCCAACCGCTCCGCTACTCTATCAAGCTGAGCTAACCTGACGGTCGCCCTCTCCTCGAAATACGTCAGATCGTTTCCATCCGAAGGTATGTGTTCCAGAACACGTTTCACCGGATCGAACTCCTCCGTGTAGAAATCCTCTTCCAGTTCTTCGATCGGATCCTGACCCGGAGGCCTGCTACCGTAAATGGAAACCAAAGCCTCGGAGCTGGAGGGAAGGTTGAACCTTTGATGAGGCGGGAGGCCGGCAATGGCGCGAGCGACGACGGCGGCTGCGGCTGCTCGATCCGGGACCTCAGGGCGGTCTTGAGGGAGGATTCCGAGGGATCGGGCGGAGCGGACGGAGCTGAGGATCCTCTCACCGACGCGGGAGAAGTCCATGCCGCCGCTCTGGAGGAAGAGGGAGGAGAGGAAGAAGAGAGCGCTCGGGGTCTCCGCGAATCCCGCGCCCAGGAAGGAGGAGGAGGACGGCGGCGGCGGCTGCTCCCGCATCTCAGCGCCGATCCATCACCTCAAGGCCGAGCGAGATCCATCCGGGGAGGAAGAAAAGCAAGGGAATTGGTTTGTTGGGGGGTGTGAGCACTGTGTGAGGGGATTGGGGGCATTGACCATTATCTTAACGTAGTAAATATCGAGGTAATTAACAAGTTCACATTCATCACATGCATAACATAACAATGTTACCATTTACATATTAAGGAGCTTTATTTTATGGGATTTTTATCCGGCGGATCCTATAAACTTTACCAATTACCTCCGGGATCTTTGAAATAATATAATTCCCCCCTCGATCCTGTAAACTTGTCAACTTATACCCCATGAACTCTACGGTTAATCTAATTGAAGCCCTTGAGGGTTCTTGAGGTAATTTATTGGGTCGATGGGGTAATTACATTGTGTGAAAGGTCATAGAGGTATTGGCAAAGTTTGTAGGGTCTGCCAGGTAAAAATCCTTTATTTTATTAGGTAAATTAAAAAAAATCTCAACTATGGATTGATTCTCGATTAGATGTCTCATTCTTCAAATGAATGAAGAAGAGTTTGATTTTTTTTGTCTCAAACAATGACTTCAATAAGCTTTCAGCATATCTTATACGTCGACATTAAAGACTAAAGTTGAAAGTTCGAGCCCTCTTTGTTACTTTGAAATTAAAACTATTGTACACAATAAGCTAAAGTGCTTGGGCATGCAAATAAATTACATCGTTAATTTTTTTTCTTTTTATATGGAACGAATGACAACAATAGAATAGCTTGGCCCCACACACATCAAAAGGGACATCGGACTATGGGAACCAATTGTAACCATTTGATGAGACAATTGCACATGTCATGTGCCAAAGGGGCACCAAGCTTGTGCCCCTTGAAATCAGGTTGAGACTTTGAGTCTCGAGGTTATCATGCACATGCCATATAGAGGGAAAGCATAATAACCTAGGGCCATTCATTCATATTAAATCCAGTTAGTGCACCATTGAAAATAGATTTGAACGTCTGAATGATCTTCGATAGCGTCACATCTGAATCCGAATAAATCAAATCTGACCCGATTAAGAGTCTGAAAGTTCATTTAATATTCAATTAATATTGAATAACTTCAATTCAATCTATATATCGCATATCAAATCTCATTCGAACACAATCGACCAAAAGTCGATCGCATCGTGATGTGTGCCATCGAAAAAGCCGTGACACAAATTGGAAACCCAAAACAAACCGAAACCACCCAAAAATCTAGGTCGAGTTCATCTCTAGAGAAAAGAGCCCTAATTAGTAGGCCAAAGCAGCAAGAATTCGTGAAAGGAAATCCCTCCTTCCCCCGTAGCGAGGAGTCAAATCCAATCCTCCCTGGACTTTTATCAACCTCTGGGTTATGTAGGAGGGGGGTTTGCGATTCAAAGAGTCATTCCTTAAAGACCCAGGGGGTGATTCACTTCAACTTCTCCCCAAATCCCACAGGAAAGAGCATCCAATTCCTAAAAGCCCTAGGGGTGCATAGCGGAGTGGTCATTCCCAGCATTTTGCTCGTAGACACTCGACAGACCCCTAGGGAGAAATCCCTACTTTAGGGATTCCTCGCGTCTTTACTGAAAAAGCGAAAAATCGGTTACGTATATAGAATGGAGATCGAAGTCAGCCTTCCATTGAAAAAAGGGGTGGGTCCGAAATGGTAACCTGGACACCCTAAGATGCAACTGAGACTTCGCTCTCCTTTCAGAGTACGAGTAAGGCTTTAGTCAGGGGGATACTAATGTTTGAGGTCAATTAGGACACCAGCGATCACCTCTTCCCCTCATGTCCTTGCCCAAGGGATATGAACTTGACACCTATCGAGGATACGAACAAGGGAAGACAGACCCTCAGCCTCCTCGCTCGATAATGCGATGCTTTGTCCCCTGACTATATATTTCCTTGAATATCTAGTTGGGCTATCTATATACTTTAAAAACAAGTTCCTCAAAAAGATTATACAAGCTTTTTTGATAACGCTTCTTTGTTAGATATTTGTTGATATTACTATTATATGGCTTGAATATATTAGTAGATATATAAATGAAATTCTAGCTTAGAATAAGATATTAGTAGGTATTTATTTGACCTTTTGAGGGAATATATATGACAAAAGTCGAACATTCAAAAGAACAAATAAGGACGCAATTGGTTCGAATTTGTCCAATTGGTACACTTAGGAAAAGTATTTGCTTATTATTCAGATTATTTTCATCCGAAGCATATCCCTAGTAGGCTCAAAGTCACCCGCTAGGGAAAGCTAGTTTGATATAAGAAATAGGGGCAAGAGCGAGCATTATATATAGCCAAAAAGAGGTCTGAGTGAGGGCACATGCAGAGAGCAGGACTCAAAGCACAAGGGGCAGAGGCGTGAAGAGCATATTATTCCGTGAGATAGGGATAGTGTGTTCTTCCCTAAAGTCAAGCCCAGTCTTTGGAAGGTAGAGGCAAGGCTTAGTGAGCGGATGTCTCATAAGGGAGATTCACTGAGGCGCAGTAGGGTCAATATATAGTCATTTTGGTACTTCTGAACCCATCTTAGCTAGTCTTTTTCCCACTCCTCCCCCACTTAGGATGGACGAAATAAGACCAATGAAATCGACCGTTCGTCAATCGGATATCGTTTGATATTCTAAAATCACAAAATTTATTCATGAACCGATACCGTATCTCGAGATTTTCAGGAATTCATACTCGATATAAAGTGTATGAATATTATACTCATTTTAATCATCATTCAGAAACGATTATACACATAAATCTAAGACTCAAGACGCGAATGCGATAACTTCGATTTTCCAAATTAAAAAATGGTTTGAAAAAATAATTCATAAATTATAGCTGCTACAGCAACCCACACTTGGTTGCTTCACTTTCTCCACTTGTGAAGCATATTTAGAGCTTTGTTCCCTTATAAATATCAACCCAAAATCTCCCCTACTTTATTCTTATATTTCCCCAAATTTCTCCCCAACTCTCCCAACATGGGAGCCCCAATCCCTCCTCATTCTTGGTGTTGCTACTCACTGTAGGTGAAATTTAAGATATAAATATAAACATAAAAGGAAGGTTAGATAATACCGGATTTGATGAGACAAACCAACTTGTCGAGGCGTGCGAAACGCACTGACCTTAAGAATAGATTCGTACCCCCACGGAGATTCTGATGGTGCAATCGGTATTGGTACGACTACTCTTCAGGATACAACGGCGAGATCTCAATGGGTATGCACGTACCAACATCGAGATCTATTGAGCAATAATAGATCGTTCTTTCAAGAATAGACTCACTCAAAAGATTTGATGAGATAGAATAATTGTGTGTTGTGTATTTCAACAAATGCTCTCGACCCCTTTATATAGAGAGTATGACAATTTCCGTTACAAAAGAAATACCCTTCATTAAAGTAAACGACGTTTAGAAAAGAAATACAAATAGCACAATCGTTGATCCAAATTCAAAGAAAATGAAACCTCCAAAATTAATAGCCTAATAATATTGGCTATAATAAGATGGTCGTACGTTCAAGCTTATGGTGCATGAACGGCCATACTCAAATCAAGAGGTTTGAAATGTGTAAGCAATTAAATAATAAGGTTACACAATAATTAAGTAGGTAGCGTGTAGAAGGATGGTAATAGGAATTATGATATTGCTCACAATATCATTGAAAAACAAAATGAAATGAGAGACTTTAAGAGATTAGTGTTGTCATCGTAATTAAGATATCCGGCTATTAAAATAATTACAATTGTGAGATAAAAAATATTTGAAATATAGTAACACTCACAAGCAACAACCTGTCGCTATTTTCAAATCGAAGGAGCTGGAGTCTCCAGCCCTCTCTTCTGCTACATCTGGAGCTTCAAGCAGCAGTTGTTGCCCTGGATATACTGCAACTACAACAGTGGTTTTGCTGCCAATCTTCGAGCTATTGTTGTTGCTCCGATTAGAGCCACTGTTGCTACTTCCAGCAGTTGGAAGATCCAATTGGAGCTGATGGTCTGGAAGAGATTGTTGCATGCATATATTGATACTCTAAATTTGGAGATATCTAAATTTGGAGATATCAAAAGGTACAATCTCTCCTCTCCTCTGGCTGCCTTTCATGTTGTGTTGAATCATTAGGGATAGACTTTGCATTTCTTCCCCCAGATTGTCATATGTTACTCGGTGTCCTTCATGTTCTACTTGTATTGGTAAGCATATTCGGAGAAGGAAAGATAGTCCTTATATAAAAGAGTAAAAATCAACCGTCTGATAAGCATATTCAAGAATGATCATGTTATTCCTGCATTTCCAGATCTTTGTCTTTCTTCGGGCACAATTATGAAAGACTTTACGGATGTGATAGGAAGACCATATTTAATCCTTTTATCTGGAAAAAGACATTCTTACAATGTTACTGTCACAGTGTGCTTGGAAGCTTAAATGCCCCTTATGCCCGCTCGGACATCCTCTTTCTTAAAAAGGCATTCTTGTACGGGTCCGTTTGGTTGACAGGGTACACCGGGATACACTGACATACCCCGAGCTCCAACCCTGCATTCCTAGGTTGGGATTGCTTGTATTGACCCTACAATTTCTTTGATATAATATTTTTTAATCATGTTCAAATAAATGTATTAACATAAAAAATATTATAATCATTAAAAAAGTTAATATAATACATAATAAATGTCACATCACATCACAATTATCATTCAACCCTCCCAACCCTCCAAACAACTACTATTCAAAGGAGGATACCCCATCCTACCCCAACCCTGCCCAACCCATTAACCAAACAGGCCCGTAGGGTAGGGATATAATTGCTGCCATTTTATCTCATCAGTGGATGTATGTGGGTTGGTATCGTAAACAAATTTCATTCCATATCACTCCATGTCTCTAAACTTTGACTCTCTCAAACCATTTCTACTATACTAGTGTACACCCGTGTGTTGCACGGGATAGAAAACTATACCCATCTGTGGTATCTAAAATGATGAAATTATCAATCTTTATTTTCACATTTGCAACAACTATTGAAACTGTATAAAAACGATGGTTTGCTGAATTTTTCTATCTTTAACATTGCAATATGTAACAAATCATCAAAATATTTTATAAATAGCTTTTTTTTATTAAATTGTCATGATCATGAAAAGACAAAGGTACCGTAAGATTATGTACAATGGTAAATCTACTACTAATTTTTGCCGACGATGATATTTTAGTTTTGAAGTTACCAATATATATGACTATAAAAAAATCGATGCATAAATTATGTAGAGGATATTTGGAATATTTTTCACGCAAAACATGTCAAGTATCGTGTGTATTCATTTTAATTAGAAGCATTTTTAATTTGACAAATACACAATACATAATTACCATTATAAATAGGATTTAATGGGGCTGCCCCAACATGGTTGCCCCGCGGCCCCGCCTCCTTTTTCGATTTTTTTTATTTTTTGGAAAATATCACCATGTATATTCATCCATATATTCCTCCTATATGTCATTCGAATTTCGTAAAAAACAGAGACTCATACGACCTCCATCGAGATAGTGTTGATTTAACAAATCATGTTACCGTTAAAAAATGATGTATGGACGAAGGCCGTAGGAATCTTTGTTTCTGACGAAATTCGAATGGGATATAGGAGGGATATAGGGATGAATATACATGATGATATTTTTCAAAAATAAAAAAATGCCGAATACGGCACGGAGGCAGCTATGTTGGCTGCCCCAAGGGGCAACCCCATTAACCTCTTATAAATAATGCATAAATACTTAAGTAATAGCTATTTTATTGATAAAATTTTTGAAAATGAAAATATTTTTAATATTTTTAACTTTAATGCACATTTTTTAATTTGACAAAATTTGAATACAAAGAAATACGTAAACTTTTTATTAATGAAACTCCCCTTAAGTACCCGTGTATAATACCCGAGCCTTGCATGGTTGGACACAATATATTATATATTATATATTGAATAATAAAATTATTAGGCGTTAGAAAATTATCTTCAACTCTTATCATTAGTATGATGTCATACAATGATGGTTATCTTGTAAGGTTTATGTTTTTTTTTAAATTGAAAGATATAACAATCAATTATATAATTATTCATTGGCACATTGTCACGATTTTACAAAACTAAGAAAGGTCAGACCTCATATAAATGACCCTTAAAATCTTGTTCACAAACACAATAACATTTATAATGCTTGCGATTATATCATGATATCCTTATAGTGTTACAAACTCTTGCACCACAGCCATTTCATGCAAGTATGTGCGAGTTGCGATGTGAAGATGCACATGTCTGCAATGGACGTGTCCACTGAATCGAACGGTTAACTTCCGTTCACTTCCCTTTTAATGCATGCTTCTGTATTGTTGCATCGTTATTTCATTACAACATTACGTTTATGTTTGCAACAATAGGTAGGTGCACCTTTGTATCATAGTTTGCTACAATAAAACTTCTCCAGCAACAGAAAAACACTTCTTGTTTGTGTCCTAATCTTCTACCTCACTCGAGCTCTATACATATAACCAAAGTTTTAAAAATCAGATCGGACATTGAACTGGTCAGTCTTCGGTTTGATCCAACCGGGTCGGACCGTCGGTCCAAACAGGTTGGACCGATGATGATGTCAACATGACACCATCATTTCAATCGACTCGGATAAAATCAGACCGGTCTTAATTAATGGTTAGACTTGTCGAACCGGTCTGACCATTACTTTAAGAAAGTATTGTCAAAACGTAGATTCCAAAAAAGAGAGGAATCTAACTTATATCGTAGAAGTTAAGAGAGTAGAAGTTAAGAGGCGCACAAGTGATAAATTTCCCATTATTTCATTATTTAACTTTTATTTTTTGGAATTGACCACATCGTCAAAATTTGGTCAATTCGGGTCAACCCGGTCCGACCACCGATCCGATCCGGTTTTTTATTTTTTATTTTTTTGAAATTAATTACACAAAACCGGCCGAACCGGCCGAGTTGAAGCCGATTCCTGGTCCGACCAGCCGGTCCGGTCGGCTTTCTTAAACCCTGTGTATAACACAATGATTTTCCTTCCTAAAACAGCTCATCAAAGCTTAATTAATTTTTTCACAACCTATATTTGTATCCTTCCATAAGCAAACCAAATTAGGATCTTTATATTTGCTGAAGATAACAAAAGCTAGGAACAGCTCATATCAATCAAGTCATTTTCATTCAGCAAATAACATTATAAATCCTTATATTTGAATGAGTGCAGGAAAAAACATAAGAAAGCCCCACTTTTTCGTTGTTAATTGGGAGAAGCCATGACCTCTCACTAACGTGAAGTTTGGTGATGTTTTCTATTGTTGTGTTTTCTTTTTATTTCAGCGTTATTGTAGTCCGTGTTTTAAAGGTGGTAGTACATAATATATAAATATATGACCTTTACGCTAAATATATAAGGTTTTACGTCTCCACTTCCCTGATCACTCTAGATGTAACAAAATGGAGTGGGTTGATTTTCTTTGTTTTTAAACTGAAAATGCTTTACAGAACACGCAGAATCCAGTTTTACTGGTGGAATTTCCATGTGTTGATTTTTTCAAACTGAAAAATGCTTTACAGAACATGCGGAATCCAGTTATACTGGTTAAATTTGCATGAGAAGACGTCTTATAATAATAATAATTTCGATGACATATCTTTCTCATCAGAAGTTATGGATATTTTTTTGCTACAGATAATATATCAGTATTGACCTTGAATATACTTATTGACTGAGTAATCGAGGCTTCAAATTTACCGACAATCAACATAAAAAAACAGTATTGCAACACCTCTTATTGAGAGAAAATGTGAGCATTGAAGTAAAGAAATTCTACTCTATATGTGTTAATCTGATAATCACATTGTACAGACAAAGGCACCCTGGCGATAATGATGGCTACAACAATAGCCACAAAGAGAGGTGGGTCAAAACAACGAAAGACTTAAACTTTACTCCTCGGTATCAAATGCATAAGCACATGCAACTCAGATGATGGCAAGGAGGTTCAAGCTAAACACCATCACCACCAGACCAATTGCACGATTACCAGAAAACAGACTTATATGTTGAGATAATTCCTATTTTACATATTTAGATAATTCCAATTTCTGTGTTTTCTTATCTTTTGTATTTCTTTATTTATCTTTTGTATTTTATCCAATGGGTTTTTCTCCTATATAAGAGAACCCTTGGACCTTTCATAATTAATTCAAGTTCATCCCTTTTTACATGGTATCAGAGCCCTAATCCATCCCTAAACTTAACCGTGCCGCTACGCCTCCTCGACCCCTTGCGCCTGCCTCGACACCTCGCGCGTGACTAGGGCGTCGCCCTCGTCGCGCCTGACCCAGGCGCTAGCGCCCCTCGCCTGGGCGCTCGGCGCCTCTCGCTCAGCACCTCTCGCTTGGCCGCACATCTACCGCCCCTCGGCTGCGCACCCTCGCCCTCGCCCGTCGCCGTCGGCCTCCATCTTCATCCGCAGGAGCAGGCTGCCATCTATCCACCGCCTCCACCGCTTTTTCTCCCTGGAGCAATCACCGCTCAATGCCTCGTCGATCGAGCCTTCGCTGACAAGCACCTGGAGATACGAGGAGCGCCAATACTGGCGACTGTGAAGAACCGCGCCTAATCTGGAGATCTGATCTTCGATACCTTCTGCAGATTCATCCGCACATCAGAGATTTGATTCCGCGGAGCTTCGATCACACAAACCACCTGGAGCACCTACTTCAGACGCACGAAGATTAGAACTGCGTCGAGAGCAACTGCACAGGAATTATCAACCTCGTCTGGAGGCAGAGAACCAGCATCGCCCACGGCAAGCCCAAGGCCGAGCAGCATCGCCCAGAATCCAGGTGACCTCTGTTCTGTTATTTTTCCCCTGGATTGGGATTTGATCGAAGAAAATTGTCCAATACCGCCCCTGCGACCTGCCCAGATCGTGCGCTGCACCTTATCTATTAACAGTTCTGCATGCTTCATTTTTTTTCGGTCCTAGAAAATAACAAGGATGATTTTATGAGTTACACATACAACCAATCTTTCGTATGATTCTGTAAACTTCATTATATCTGTCTACTCTTCGGTTGAACTCCGTTGTTTGGCTATTCCACATCATGGCCGACAACAAGGGTGACATCTTCTCTGGGGCCTTCAAGGGTCCGGCTCCCATTGTTAAGATGGATGGGACCAACTATGAATTATGGTCCATGCAGTTTCTCACCCTCATGCAGTGCAACAACAAAGAACACATCTTGACAGATCCAGAACCAACGGAGAAGACCGGAGCTAATGCTTCTTGGAAGCAAGATGACGCATATGCACGCGTTTGGCTTTGTGGGACTCTTTCTACAGAAATAGCTAATGATATACTAACTCAGCCAACTGCGAAGGCAATGTGGGACACTTTAGCATCCACCTATGCTCAGGCAAAGAATGAAGCCAAGATTCTTCAACTCCAGTTTGATATCTACAACACCAAGCAGAATGGTCGTCCCTTAAATGTCTACTATTCCTCACTACGCGGTATGTTCGAAAAACTTCATAGCTACATGCCCATTACGACGTCTACTGAGCAACAGAAGACATATAGGAACTCCACGATGGTCGGAGTTTCTATGGCTGGACTTGACAAAGAATATGATGCTGCACGTACTCATCTTCTTACTGGAGCAACCATTCCCCCTATAGAAGAGGCCTATAGCCGTCTCAGTCGGCTCGTCATCCCTTCAACACCCACGCCTTCACACTCCTCAGCGATGGCCGCTCCTCGTGGACGAGGTGGTGCGACCCCGCTCAGAGGACGCACACCTCGAGGAAGAGGAGGGGGCGTCAACGTGGTCCCTGCACCTACTGCCGCAAGCCTGGACATGCAGAGGATTCATGCTATCAGAAACATGGATATCCTATTTCTGGTCGAGCAGCAGAGCAGATTACGTCCTCACAGATCTCATCTCCACAGGCTGATCCTCGACTGAATGATATTGTCTCTCGTATTCGCGAGATCATGACCCCTAGTGCTGACAACACCACAGACACCACTGCAGTATCCAGAGCCTCTTCAAGCTCCTCAGGTATCACATATGCTTTTACTGGTAGTACAAATACAGACCTGACAGAATGGATTATGGACTCTGGTGCTTCTCACCACTTGTGTGGAGACAAAACACAGTTGAAGTCCTACAGGGCTATACCACCTGGCAGATGGGTCGTCATTGCTAATGGCGACCACTTACCAATTACAGGACAGGGAGAGGTGCAACTGACACCTTCCATGTGCCTGAAGAATGTTTTATATGCTCCTGCTTTTCAGATGAATTTACTTTCTATTAGTCAGATCACTAAAGATCTGCATTGTCGTGCCATCTTTGACCCCTCATCCCTTGTGTTTCAGGACATACTTACGGGCAGGGTGATTGGATGTGGCCGTGAGCAACAAGGACTCTATAGACTGGTCCAACCGCCTCATGCTAGTGTTTCCATTATACCTACAGGACCTGTCTCTCCTTATTTATGGCACCTTAGGTTTGGACATCTTCCTCTGCAGAAGCTTTGCCTTGTTCTCCCTCAGATTTCTACGAGATCCTCCTTTCAGTGTGAGGCATGCCAACTTGGGAAGCATCACCGTTCTCCTTTTCCATCCCGTCAGAGTCGAAGCAGTTCTCAGCTATTTGAGCTCCTTCATTTAAACATTTGGGGTCCTAGTCGTGTTCCTGATCTCCAAGGACACCGCTTTTATCTCGTAGTTGTAGATGATTTTTCTAGACTTTCCTGGGTTTTCTTATTAAAAACTAAATCTGAGGCTGGATCTGTTATAAAATATTTTATTCATGAAATAAAGAATATTTTTTCTGCCAAAGTCAAGTATCTTCGTACTGATAATGCCTTAGAATTTTGCACCTTGTATCTTTCCGAGTTTCTTAGATTCCATGGCATTGTTCATCAGACAACATGTATCTATACTTCCCAGCAAAACGGTGTTGCCGAGCGCAAACATCGTCACCTACTTGATGTAACCAGAACATTGTTAATACAGAGCCGCGCTCCTCATGCTTACTGGGGTGATGCTGTCCTTACTGCTTGCTATTTGGTTAATCGTATGCCCTCATCCGTGTTAGGAGAAAAGATTCCTTACTCGATTGCGTTTCCCGAGAAGGATCTTTTCTCTCTTACACCTCGTGTGTTTGGATTTGTTGCCTTTGTTCATGATGTCTCTCCAGGGCGTGACAAGCTCTCTCCTAGAGCTATCAAATGTGTGCTTGTCGGTTACTCTCGTATCCAAAAAGGGTATCGCTGCTTTGATCCACTAAGCCAGAAATATTTTGTTAGTGCTGACGTTACTTTCTTTGAATCGGTCATGTATTTTTCTCCTTCAGGTGATAGACTTATTCCATCTGACTCTGATGATGAAATATACATGCCACCACCACCTTCAGTTGATTCCTCACCTACCCCTCATCTTCCACCACCTCCACCTCCACCTCCACCTCCTCCGCTGGTTCAGTTCTTGCCACGTGTTTTTTCTCGCAAATCTCGCTCTGTTCGTCTTGCTCACAGGCCTTGTCCATCATCCAGCACGCCTCGGGTATGTAATGAGCATATTATTTCTACTGATGGCACTACTGAATTGACTGTACACCAGGATTCTAGACATGAGGAGCATGTGCCCTCTCAAGAGGGAGATACCCAGGCCCATGATTTGGCAGACGATCTTGGCATACCAATTGCTCTGCGAAAGCCCAAAAGGACATGTGCTACTTATCCACTTGCAGCCCAGAATTCTTTGGACAGGTTGTCAGAAGATTTCAGGAGTTTTATGCTAGCACTGTCAGCCGTGCAAATACCACGGACATACCAGGAGGCTCTCAAGGATAGTCATTGGAGGATTGCTATGGAGGAAGAGATGGCTGCGCTACAGTCACATGGTACGTGGAGTCTTGTTCCTGCTCCAGTTGATGCGTCAGTTGTAGGATGCAAATGGGTATTCACTGTGAAACACCGCGCGGATGGCAGTGTGGATCGCTACAAGGCGAGACTTGTGGCACGAGGGTTTACTCAGACATATGGGGTAGACTATCAAGATACTTTCTCTCCAGTTGCCAGACATTCTACTCTACGTATACTCCTTGCTGTTGCCGTAATACGAGATTGGTCTCTTCATCAGCTTGATGTGAAAAATGCATTCCTCTATGGTGACTTACAGGAGGAGGTCTACATGCAGCAGCCTCCTGGGTTCGCTGCTGAGGGGGAGTGTCATAAGGTGTGCAGGCTGCATAAGGCTATCTATGGCCTCAAGCAGAGTCCAAGAGCATGGTTCCAGAAGCTCTCGGACTTGATAGAACAACGGGGCTTCGTGAGAGATCAACTGCAGATCACTCCTTGTTTATACAAAAAACCCAGAAAGGTATTACAGTCATTCTTGTTTATGTGGATGACATTATTGTTACAGGGGATGACGAGCAGGCATTCAGGATGCCAAGGACTTCCTAGGTCAGCAGTTTGTGACCAAGGACCTTGGACATTTACGTTACTTTCTTGGAATAGAGTTTGCCAGGAATCAACGGGGTCTTGTAATGACCCAAAGAAAATATGTTATAGATCTTCTCTCAGAGACAGGTATGGCAGATTGCAGACCTGCCACTACTCCGCTAGACCCAAGCATGAAGTTGTATGATGATGATACTGAGGAAGTCGACAAGAGAAGATACAGAGAGCTGGTTGGCAAGTTATTATATGTAACTATTACCAGGCCCGACATAGCATTTGCAGTAAGCAAAGTGAGTCAATTTATGGAGCAGCCCAGACAGGCACATATGGATGCAGTACATATGATTCTAAGATACTTGAAGACTTCACCTGGTACTGGACTTCTTTTCAGCAGAGGCACATCTCTGTCAGTATCTGCATGCGCAGATGCAGATTATGCTGGGTGTCCAAAAGATAGAAAGTCTACATCTGGATTTGTCGTGTTCATAGGAAATTCTCTTGTTTCATGGAAAAGTAAGAAGCAGGCGGTGGTTGCTAGGTCAAGTGCTGAATCAGAATACAGGGCTATGGCACAGGCTAGTACAGAAATGATGTGGGTTAGATCTGTTCTTACTGATCTAACTATAGAAGTACCTCTTCCCATGCATCTCCAGTGTGATAATCAAGCTGCTCTCTTCATTGCAAATAACCCAGCCTTTCATGAAAGGACGAAACACATAGAGGTGGATTGCCACTATACTCGAGACATGATACAAAAGGGCTTTATCACTACTACACATGTCGGCTCTGGAGACCAAACGGCAGATATACTTACAAAGGCTCTGGCAAGAGGACCCTATCATAAATGTTGTTCCAAGCTGAGTCTTATTGATATCTACGCTCCAGCTTGAGGGGGAGTGTTGAGATAATTCCTATTTTACATATTTAGATAATTCCAATTTCTGTGTTTTCTTATCTTTTGTATTTATTTATTTATCTTTTGTATTTTATCCAATGGGTTTTTCTCCTATATAAGAGAACCCTTGGACCTTTCATAATTAATTCAAGTTCATCCCTTTTTACATTATACAAATAGATCTAAACAAATTAGATCCATCAAAATTAAAGGAAAACCAAGGAAGGGATGATATCAGCTCACGTTCAATTCGTCACCCGCCTTTCTTCTCCTCTTCCCCTTTTCTTTTGAAAATACTGCATCTATGTAATTCATCCGTAGAAAATAGGAATGTGTAATTCTAAAATGAATTTCTGAAAGAACTTTAGACAGTTGTTGCACCCCAGCTTGAAGAAGTGAACATGGTCAAAATCGAAACAGAGCCAATTGTCTCTTGGAGATACCGAAACTTTATTTTTTAAAAAGTAAAAAAGAAATGAAGTAAAAACATAACCATGATATAAAATAATTTTTTTTATCAAATATTCTCCAATTTATAGCAAACCCTTTACCCTTCAGCACACAAGATTGATTTCTTGCCTCTTCTTGCTGTTACCTTACCCATCAAAACGCACCCACGCGAAAAAAATTACCTATTGTTGATCTTAGAAAAGTGTATTTCCAGTAACAATTATACAACAACCCCAATTTCCAGAAAAAGGGCAATCCCCTCACCTCTAGAGCACGAGCCTTGCAGACAACCTCCTCTGGTGGATTTTGCGGATGGCAATGACACATTCCCACGATAGGGACAAGATCCTATCCCCCATTTGAGACCATAGGGACAACACCGGTGACGCGACCGCAAGGGTTTCAAGATCGGGAATAGATAAGTGAGATGTCACAGTGGTCGTGCAGTGTTCCGCGGAGAAGGAGGTTGAGCGGAGGGGACATGGAAGAGGGTGCCCCCTTACTGCTTCCTCGTGTTATCCTATCACCACCTTTCAAGGATGGGGCTTGATCTTCGAGAAAGATCCATAGTCGAACGGAACGCCGAACGATGAGTCTGGCTGCAGTCAACAGCTCCTCCGGCGCTGGAGATGAGGGAGTCGAACACCGATGGGGGCTCCGTCTGCTTCGTCGAGGCATTAGAGGAGGGGAGGTTGTCGAGGAAGACGACAGAGCAGGGGTCGTAGGTCTTAAAGGTGAGGCATGTGCGAAGCTGTTCATGGAGGTGACGCGAGAGAGGCGGCGAGGGTCGAAATCGAGAGGGGGGGGAGAGAATGGGTTGCGTTTCCAGGGTTCTAAATGAGGGAGGCAGAAGCGTATGGACATATCGGACAATGTTAACATTGGGGAGGGCAGTCTTGGAATGATGTCAGGGGTCCGGAAGGGCAGAATTGAGATTTTTGTGCCAAAAATAATACTCCGACGCTCTTTAATATATATATATATAATGGATATAATGGATGTGGGTTTTAATCTTCTAATATCGACATTTATAAAGGTGACAGTTTCTTATGGAAATTCTCAATCTTTTGCTCATTTTATATATGGATGAACTAGTCAGTTTCATGTATATCGACATGGTATCTCATCCAGAAGATATACGTAAAAAAATATAGAATTGAGGGAAATGAACGAGGGCTCTGATTCTCTTCTGTGTCCTTATTCTATGTTATTGAATATATATGTTCCAATCATATAAAAAGGGATATGTACCCTTGCTCTTGTTAAGATGCTCGCATGCTTGGGCATAATATGACCAATAAGACGCTGGCTTTGGGAGCTTGGAATATGCATGCTTATCGTCCATTTCCCTTTTTCTTCCACATTTTGTTTGTTTCATCCTTTACAGGGGCGGAATCAGGAATTTTATCAAGGGAGGGACCAAGTATACAACCATTATGTATGCTCAAAAATTGAAAAATCTATATATTTTCAAACGATATTTTTAAATATAATTAATATTTTAAAATTAACCTCTTTCAATATTGATAAACGTAGAATTTAAATCTATTATTAATGCTAGAATTTCAAATAGATTGGTGTTTTCAATGGTTATTTTTAAAATTGGATAAATATAATAATTTTAGTCTATCTAAATCCATCCTAAAAAGGCTAAATTATCAAGTGAAAATTTGAAATAAAAAAATTCATGGTAAAAATAAAACAATTAAATTTATTTTATTTACAAGAAGTACTAAAAACAGTGGGAGAGATAAATAAATTCGAATACAATTTTATATCAAATTATTTTGATATTTTGGAAGTGATTGGATAAAACATATAAAAGAAAGTAAAATTGATGAATATACGATTTGAACCATGGTCTCCAAAAAACTAACCATACCACTCTACCACTAGACCATTTAATGATTCTACAACCTCTCTCTAACACCATTAATTATAATACTATTAAGGAGGAGCCATATTAAGATCTTAATACATTATACAATTGATGTATAATAATCATGGAGGGGCCATGCCCCCCCCCATAATATATACTAGTTCCGCCCCTGCTCCTTTACATATTTTTCCCTGTAAAATCAGGGACGAAGTCAGAAAATTCATCTTAGGGGGGCTAAATTATTTAGATATTATTTATGTAATTTATCTTGTCATTTTAGTTGTTAATATTTGGGAAGTGGTTCTTCTAATGTAACGTGAGTTATAAAAGAGGTGTTGTAACTACTTTTTGTTCAATTTTAGTTATTAAAATCATTTGCTATTTTATATCAATGGCTAAAAGTTTATTTCTCTTTTAAACGAGACTTAAATTTCTTAAATATTGATTGGACTTTTAACTACTAAGATAAATTAAGAAATGATCCGATTTGAGCGAAACTTAAAGGATATATAGAACATCAATGGAAGTTTCAATCGATAAAGTTGGAGTCTTGGAAACGAGTTCAATTTATAAGGTGAGTTTCCAATAATTCCTTAATTGATCGAAATTAATATTGGAAATAAATTTTTATAAAAGTACCTATATAAATTTATAATCAGACATAAATAATCTCTATAAATGTTGTATTGACAAAAAGATCCCTACAAAACTGTTCATATCACTGAAATATATATATATACATATATATTAATATAATATTAAGTAATACCACTAGATTTAATATTTTCAAACCAGTAAACTATACAATACTTTTTACTTACAAGGATGCAAACAAATATAGATATATGTACCAATCCTTTATCATATTAGTTATATATATATATATATATATATATTTTGACATGTGTATGTTTATCTGCATATCTATTTTAAAATGGATACACATACAAATAGGGTTGCAAATATACTGATAGAAATAGGTATATGTATTCATATATGTATACACTAGAAAAATATGTAACCATATATGTTTTACGATCCAAAAAAATGAAAGAGGTATCCAACTCCATATCCGTACATGCAAAGAAAATAAAAAGAAAATCATTATCTATATAATATATCATAAAAAACATATCTATGATGGTTGATAAACACATATGATGATGGACATATAAAGATGTATCAGTGTATGGTTATGCACATCATGTATTGTTAATAGTTAATTATTGTAATTAAATTATATATATTAGTGCAATGGGGCTGCCCCTTCTCCATTTTTCAAGTTTTTTTGTTTTTTTTAAATATCACCATGTATATTCATCTATATATCCTAACTATATGTCATTCGAATTTCGTAAGAAACAGAATCTCATATGCCTCCATCTAGAACAGGTTGATTACAACAATGTTTAGACCGTTCAAATAACCTATTCTAGATGGAGGATAAAGGAGTCTCTATTAGGGTGGAGCATTGGGCTCGACCCGGTCCAACCTGGGAAAGCCCGGCCCGAGCCCATCAATTTTCCGTGGGCCTTGGGCCGGGTCGAGGCCTGCTTTCTTCTGCAAACAGAGGACCCGAGCCCGGCCCAAGGCCCGGGGGATCGGGCTCAGGCCGGGCTCAACCTGCACTTATTTTTATTCCAATTTATTGTTATGGATATAATTCATCCATAACACATGAATATTGGATGTATTATTACGATATAATATCACTATTGATAGATGAAGGAAATATTGGATGTATTGTGATTATAAATCCATGTCCCCTAATTTAGTTCTAATACGATATTTTAAAAAATGAGGGCACGGGCCCGACCCATTTGTACTTCGGGTTCGGGCCCGGCCCGACCCGAGCATAATATTTTTGAAAAGTGAGGACCCGGGCCCGTCCCATTTGTACATCAGGTTCGGGTCGGGCCCAAGCTTTTGCAGGTTGGGCCAGGGTCGAGTTCGGACCGGCCCAACCCAATGCTCCACCCTAGTCTCTATTTCTGACGAAATTTGAATGATATGTTGGAGGGATATATAGATGAATATACATGGTGATATTTTTCAAAAAATAAAAAAATTGCGGAAAAGTGTTGTAGGGGAAGCTGCTTTATTCCCTATATATTGATTTTTTGTTGAGATATTGGGGGGCTATTATACATAACATGTAAATTTCAATTATTAAATAATGTATTTAGGTTATATATAATACTATATATTAAACATATATAGGGATTATGGTCGAGAGCCGGGGGGGGGGGGGGGGGGGGCTAAGCCCCCCCCTCTCCGTCACTGCGTCAAATGTCCCCTCCCCTCATATTTAGGTTCTGCTCTTCCATCCACCTTGCCATTATGTGCCATTCCATGCATGGGAATTCTAACGGTCTCTTAACTTGCTATAATTCATGTACTTAACCGTCAATGGAATAACATCATTACGTGCCTAATTGTTCCCATGCACGTCTAGCTCGTTCCCTAATATAGTTAATCTAGCTTCTTTCATACACATGAGTATACATATGTAGTAAGCATAAGAATAAATAACATACGCGTCCTTCATCTTGTGGGGTGATGAATCCACTTTTCATCATCTTTATTCTATCATTTTGGCACCAAAAACCCTAGCAAATGCCTGTAAATAGCCTTAAATCAAGCATCTTAGCATTCATGCATGTGCATCTCAACAGTGTGTAAATTACTGTAATTAAGGCCAAAATTATAGAATAAATAAAGAAAAGAAAAAGAATAAAATATTGCAAATATTTTATGACCCAAAACCCCCGAGACCTAGGCATCTTGATGGATAGGTCGACAAGGAATAAAGTAGGGGGAGATAAGGTCAGAAGCACAGATAAAGCACCTATACTTTCTACTCATTCTTTATTCATTTTGGGACCTAATTTTGGTTCCACTTTTTATACATCAAATAAAGAAACTTTGTACATAAAAGTTGTAGATAAATTAATAAAGAAAAAGACAAAATTGATTTCACTGAAAAATAATGTACAGATAAAAAGTTATGGTCTGAATAAAAATCCGGAATGCCAACTTCCCAGACCCGTATCTCACCAATAAAAACTCCAAATGCAGCCTACTCACCTTTAATTGTATATAGAATAAAATAATCTATCCAACGGTGGTGGTTTCACATTTGGCGGAGTTACGGTCTGAAAGTTGAGTTTCTGACCCCCATTGTATACTTGTACAGATTAAAATATTCAATTTATTCTTTATTCATTATTCTTGCATGTTTATATTTTTATAATTATGTATATATTACTTATAATATATATGTACATTAAAACCAGAATAAAAATGCAAAGAAATCACAAAATAAAAATACTTGTATAAAGGATACATAGGTATACTGCCTATACATATACCTATACAAATAATACTTGTATTTTATTAAATATACAAAACATATCAGAAAAATAAAATAAAAATATATTTATGTACATAAAAGTACTTTATGTTTTTATAAAATAATAAGCAAAAATAATAACAATAAAATACACAAAATAAAATTAAAATACTAAAATACATAGGTAATATACCTATATAGGGCTAAAAAGTAAACTTGTAAAAATATGTACCGTAAAAATAAATAAAAATCATAATTAAATACTACATAAAATAACGAACATTTTTTATTTTATAATCATAATTTAATCCTATTTATTTCTATTTTTAAATGAATTAACAAAGCATTTTCTTTATCTTTTCCCTGGTTGGTCCACGTGGACCAACCAGGCGCCTCGGACTGTTGACCGGCGGGTCAACAGTCCATCCTTCACCCTTCACATGTTGGTGCACCTCGTTTTTCACCCAATTTCACCCTTTTTTCGAGGTCGCGCCGCTCGTCCTTCGTCCTCGCTTCCTTCTTGGAAGTTGATCACTGTAGACCCGTCTCCATCGCCGTTTCCTTAGATCTCCTTAGATCTGCTCGTCTCGCCCGTGACTCCCCCTCGAAGTCACGCCCTCAACTCCCTTCAAATACAACCCCCCATATCCCTTTCTCGGGTTGAACCGCATTTCATCCAGTTTTCCCCCCTCTTTGGAGTCGCTCAGCAAGGTGGAGGTGACAGCTCCAGGTTGCACCTTCGAAGAGGCGGAGGCACGCGAGCTGGGCGTGTTCCACCATCACCTCCGGCGGTCACCCCCGTGAGGTATTCTCCCTCTGGCCATTGGCCATCGAGGCTGCCATTCATCCCATTCTCCTCCCCATTTTATTCCTGTTAGTTCTAGGATTATTTCCACCATCTTTCTGAGTCGAATCGATCACTCCATCACCTAATCGATCACCTCGCCGGAGCGCAACTCCGGCGAGTCCCTATCGCGCCTCACCGTCCATTTCGAGAGCCACCCGAGGTCGAGGCATTTTGCCCTCGACCTCCTTAACTTTTTGGTGCAGGTACTGGAGCACATCGACGCTTCTGGAGCGATTTTGCTCTCTCGCCGGAGCCCCTGGGGCCGTGCAGCTCCGCCACCTCCGTGCGAGAGCACCGGCGTCCGCCGGTGGATTTTGAAGCTTCCAGACGACAGCCGACACCTGCAGGAGCATCCTCGACCACTTTGCAAGCCCGATCGTCGCCGTGGCCGGACGGAGGAGCTCGGAGAAGCTCGCCCAACCGGAGCTCCTCCGTGTTCTTCCCTCTGCCTCCGGCGCCGTCGGATCAACGAGGAACGCCCAGATTGTGCTGCAGCCGTTAGATCTTCCCAAGTGCCCACCGTCCGATCGTCGAAGGAGTTCTAATCGCAGCCGCACGACCCAACCGTCATCGCGCGCCCAGGACACGCCACGTGGATAAGTGGATCACCTCCAGCCGCTGGATCACGCCTCGCCGCCCAGTCGTTGGATGCGTGCCACGCGTCTTCATCAGAGCGTCCGGACGAGGGTATTTTGCATCTCAACCCTCGCCATTTTTGTATTTAATATTTAGTTTTTAAACTTTCGTCTGTAGCGTAAAAAGTCTGTAATATTTGCATAAAGACCCCCGAACTTCTCTTATTTGCATCTGAGTCCTCAGCCACGTCACCTCACGTGACTTGTACACGTGAGGTGTGGGCATTTTGCAGAGGACCCCTCGAACTTTTGTGTATTTCAGTTTAGTCCCCAAACTGTCGTCTGAAGTGTAATATTTTTGGGTATTTTGCACGTCGACCCCTCGAGTTTTGAGATATTGCATTCCTGTCCTTCCCAGGCGCGTGCTAGTCACACGCCCTAGTGGAAACTTTGCGAGGAGGCCCAGGCGGTTTTATTAATTGTCTTTTAGCGCCAAAAATTGAATATAAAGTGTATATTTTTGTGGAAAATTGCATGTATGCCCCTGGATGTTTTGGATATTGCACATATACCCCTGCCAGAACTGTTTAATGCTTGGATGCTTGTTGTATTTATTTGAAATATCATCTTAAGCCCAAAAATTCCACAAAAATAGACTTAGGCTCCTGTGCACCTGTGCTTTAACGCCATCTATTTAGTTTTTGATTTCATTCTATTTTCATATTTATTAAAAATCAAAAACACCCTTTCTGTGCACTGTCTAGCTTAGAAAATACCAAAAAAATATTAAAACACCTCCAAAAATTCCAAAAAAAATCACCTGGTGTCTATTTTATCCTATTTTAGTGTCAGTCCAAAAATCATTAAAAAGTTCAAAAGAAAAACACTAAAAATTTAAAAACACTCAAAAACTTCAAAAAAAATATATAAAATAGTAGAAAACTCCAAAAATCAAGAACTCAGTTTCTGTTCGTTCCTTATTTTGTCCTTTTTATTTGAAAAATAGTGTGAAAATTTTGAGCTACTGGTTGCCATTTTTAAATCTCATTTTATCCACAGCCAGCCTTATTTGCACTGTTTTGCTTTATTTCATGGGGCATATTTCATAAGGTTCATAACATGTACATGTTTCTTTTATCATAATTCACTTTGCATTTTAACCCCCATGACTTTGATAGCTTACATTTCTTAAACCAATTCTTGTACGACATGTAAGATTTATTCCTTATTAAACCATCTCTTGTATAATATATAATAGTTTATCTTTAATTAAAGGAATTTCTTGCATAACATGCAATCGTTTACCTTTATAACTATATCTTTCATAACTTGCAATGGTTTACCATTATAAACCATTTCCTTTAAAGAACGTATAATGGTTTGCCATTGTAAACCATTTCTTGCATGATTTTTCAATCCATTTATACATATACCTTGATATTAACATAATTGCACATTTGTCTATGCCATTAACAAGATTGCACGTATGCCCATGATATTAATATAGTTGCACATATGTTCATAATATTAACATAATTGCATATATACCCATGACATTAACATCATTGCACATATACCCATATTACATTTTCAATGTTTACAATTATCTTGATTGTTATATTCTTAGGCGGCTTTGATGGCTTTGCTGACTTTATCGCTGACACTAGCGATCCATATATTACAGTGTAGCTACAAATGTAGAGGACTTAGCTTTTGCTTCTGTGGTTCCTTGCAATCATACGCCCTTGCGGCGTTGCCCCTTGGGCCTACGATAATTGGACTCTAGATTTGACTCCTACCAATAGGTGTAGCACTTAGCTCTGCTTATCGTGATCATGTCATTATTCATCTTAAGAAAATTTCACTTCTTTTCATGTCATTTCCTTTTTCCTTATCAAACTCTTAATGACGTGTTTACCTCAGCAATTTCTATTAAGTGATATGATAATAACATTTTTTTGTCCTACTAAAATTTGGATGTAATTTTCATATAACTTAACACACGTGCTCAGTTAACAAATCTAAAGAAAATAACACGCTTCTTAGCGCAAGGTAATTCATATGTCTATATATCTTATCTCAACTTTTATGGAAACGAACCCCTTGATAGCTCATAATTAAGTAAACAAAAACCCTTATCTTTTAAACCACATTAGAATGCTACATTTTTCATATATTATAAATCTAACATAGAATTCATGTCAAGATTGGTAATCGTTTGACAGCCACAAAACTATTATCTTAGGTTATATAAAATCGTACACAACTAATTACTCACGTTGGATTTATAGTCAACATTCAATATTAGTTGTAAATTTGCCAAGTGTATTTATTTATTTATTTGCATTAATTACCTAAACACACACGTTCAAAACATGTTTGATTTATCCACCATTGAGATGTCACTCTAAAGTTGAAATGGATGTATACGTTTAATTTGTCCCACATAAATAAATCTATTTGCAAAACATGATTGGTTTACTTATATTATTTATAAGAAAACAATCACTAAACGTATTATTAAAACTTCAATATTTCTCAAGATTTTTATGTGAGTATTGCTTATAAAGATATAAAAGGCATTCATAATATAACTTTATACGAGATACATCTAGTAGTAGAGTCATTTGTATGTTCGATTATTTTATTGAAGGAAGAATTTAGAAGAGCATAATGATGGTGTATATTCCTACCGGTTAGTCACCCTTTAATCACATGAATAAATCGAGCATGCATATTTTTTTCTCCTTAATTTGGAATAGAAAATGATCGTCAAGGCCATATATAAGCTCCTGCAGTTCGACGAATACCTTTAATGATCTTTATCTATACACGGTAATTAATCGTATGCATGACCTTATGAATACATTGCATACGTCATATGTTTAATCTAAAGAAAAGTAATGGACATGTATGTTAGACTACCATACAACACGTACATCTATAGATCGTATTTTGGATTCGATCTTTATTTATACGTAATTCTAAGCCGATACATACCTTAGGTCCAACACACACTCTCTTTGTCGTGGTCATCGTGCCTATTTTCGGTCTCGTATTCGTGCTCTCCTCCTCCTCCTATTCGACGCCGCCTTCTCCTACGAAAGATGAATATCTCGTAAATACTTCTCTCAATCTCTCTCTCTCTCTCTAGCATTCTTCCTCTCTTTCTCCAAGAATCACGTTGGTGAAAGATGGTGAAGGCTTAAGGGTGAATGCTTTTTATGGCTATAAATTAGGTGATTAATTGTGCCAATAAAATCCACATTTAATTTGCCAATGAATTGTGGCAATAATGGTATTAATATAGGCATTGAAGTTTCTCAAAAAATCCAAGCTGTTTCACAACTACTGATAAAAATTCCAACCACATAAAAATTGACCACATACGTACGAACTTTTTTTAACGTGGAAACTCTCAATGTGAGGGAAAAATCATGGGATTAATGGCGGCCAAGAACCGACACTATAATAACTAGTAATCTCCCTTGAGGGTCTTACACAAAGCTAGCCATATATACTATGCTACAATCACCAAACAATAAAGAATAGTAGATAAGAAAAATACATCAAGCTGATAAACCTATTACCAAAATATATGTAAGAATGCTGGAGCAAAACCACTTCAAAGATTATTCCCTCCAATCTCTCTTGCAACCACATACCTTATTTCTTCTCCCTCCCTCCATATACACCCTATGCCTGATGAATCTCGTATTCATCATTCTAAAATTGGTCATTTAGGCTCTGTTCCCCATCATTCACCTGTAATTAATCATTAATAGAGCATTATTAGCATTCATACATGTGTGAATAATATTTGCATTTCATCATGCATAATTGCATTAAAAATCCCGTGTAAATTAGCTCAAAAAGTCGCTAACTTCTCACATTTTTAATTAATTAATCCTAACTCCGATTGATCCAAAACTACCTTCATTGTATAGATATTACTAACCTTATTAAATAAAAATACAAAAAATTACTAATCCCAATAAGTGTCAAATAATCCCAAAGTCAAATTTCACATCCAACAGACTAAAATGAGCATATCTCCCACATACAGTGTCCGATTTTAGTCTACTTACTTTTAAAGTACTCTATTTTCAAATACCTTCAAAACAAGACCAATTTCATAAAATTCGGAGCTTATATGTGAAAGTTGGATTTTGGGTCTCTTTTGCGCATTTTAACTTTTTGCTATTTTTGACCTCATTTTTTATGTACATAATTAACCCTTTTAATTTTATTTCTTTTTCATTTGTGTTCTTTGATGAAAGTTTTATTAAGCGACGTAAAAATCCAAATCCAGTTCAAAACCGAAATCAAAAAAACTGACCGAGTCCAAGTGTCCATTGTCGATCTGTACAAAAGTTGTGTGATTCTGACTTCTGTTTTATTTTCCTACTTTCTTATCTATTAAAAATCCAAAAAAAATATTAGTGTGTAATTAATTTTCTTGTATTTTATCGTACTTTTTCTATATTTTTATCCCCTCTAAAACCCACCAAAAAATTACAAAATCCTAAAAATCATGTTTTCTAAAGACATGGAGAGCCACTAAAAATATCACTTCTCACAGATGACCTCTTTTGCTCATGGATCCTTCATGAAAGTTGTAGATCTCGTCGAGATGAACAACTTTCGTGAAGGAAATTTTTTGATTCGAGGTCATCTTATATTTCTTTTTCCCTTACCAAAATCTAAAAATTTTTTGGTGCCACGTGGCAGCTCCAGGGCGTGCCACGTGGCACCCCGCTTTTCTCTCTCTTCTGGCCACACCCGGGTCACGTGCAACGCACGTGATCCGACCTTCCCCATTCCCAACCGTCATCTTCTCCCCCTGCTCTGCCATGCGTGGGCCATCAAACCTCCTTGCATGGTTGTTCCGCTTCCTCCATCTTCGCATAACGTCCTCCCTCCAGCCCTTACCCTCGTCCTCCTTTAAAACCACACATGCCGCTGCCATCAGCCCCATCCGCCATTATGAGATCTTGAGCTTCGACAGCCACCGGTGACAGCGGAGGCGCCTCCTCATCTCGGTGAGATCCAAGGTCATCTCCAAGGTCATCTCTGACCTTGTTGCAGATGCTCCCTGTAGCCTCCAAGCTTTGGAGCTCCGCCTCCAACTCCCAGGTACCTCAGCTCCGCCGTCCCTCGACCAACAACCCACCTACTTCCCAGAACCCTCGTCTCCGACCTTGCCCGGGCCATAGCCCGGTTCCCTTCCCTCACCGTTGTTGCTCGGAGCTCCTCCCCTCTTCCTGTGTTTTGCTAACCCCCTTGCAGGTTCCTCCGTCCTCCGCCGAGATCGAGCCAGGTCGGGCTCCAGCTCCGGTCACCCACGCCCTCTGCCTCCGCGCGGAGGCACCGCCCCTCGAGCTCCGCCCCGCGCCTCGGCGCGCTTTGGCCCAGCCGATCGCTCAGCCACTGCTCGCTCAGCCGCTTCGGCCCCTCGCCCACCGCCACCTACTCCAAGCACCGCAGGAGCCTTAGCTCTAGTACACCTCCGTCGCCTTCGTCTAGGGCTCGCCGCCTCCGCCTCGTGGCCCCGCCTCCTCCGCCTCCGCCTCCCTCCATCGGTCGTATGTCGACCGACGAAGGGCCTGCCGACCGCCCGTCAGCCACGCCTCGGCCGCACCGCCTCCGCCTCTCGGCCTGCGCAGCACCTCGTCCAGCAACCGTTGGATCGGGCCATAACCCTTGATCCGACGGTCGAGATCATGCCACGTGTCATTCCCGCGCCTCGACCCCACCCGCGAGGCTCGGGTCCACCGAAGCGCTGCCAAGTAGCCGCGTGGAGGCTCGGACCATCCGAGCCTTGCGTCTCCTCCACCGAGCCTCTGGTTCGGGCCCCGAACCTCAGGCGCAGACTCGAACCTCAAGCACGGTCACTCCGAGCCTCAGTGTCCGCCACCGAGCCTCAGAGCGCACGTGCAAGGCACGTGCGCAGTCGAAAATTTGTAGAAAGGCCCCTGACATTTTTAGAATTTGCAAAAATACCCCCTGTCAGGGTAAATTACATTCGGGCCCCTCAAGTTTTTGTTAATTACAGATAAGTCCTCCCAAGGACCTCTTTGCAAAGAAAACTTTATTTTATTTACATTTTAGCCCCTGAAACTTCATTTTATCATATCTTTGTCATACTGACTCCGATTTTAGCATATAATATGTCGTTTCGAAGCTAATTCCGTGCCCTACCATTTAGCATAGCTTATGAACAGATCTGAGGCATTTATTGAGAATTATTATTGAGGATATCTGTTGGATTTTGTAGGCTTATTTTGACATATTTGTGCCACATTTCCCTTGAGAGAATTGACGATTTATTTTGCAGGGATTTGTTGGAGTTGAGATATTATTTGAGGACTTATTTTATGTAGGGTTAAATGAAGGAGATTGAGTAGATATATTGACTTGTGGACTGCAACTTTTTGAGATTAAAATTAGAAATATTTAAAGATAAATTCATTGCAGGATTAATCTGAGATCTATTCACTCTTATTTGAATTAGGAATTAATTTGATACATCTTGTTGAATTCGATATTATGTGATCTGTGATTTCGTTTCGAGGATATTGGTTATTTTTATTTGGATTAAACATCGCTAAAAATCGCAGATCCTGGGAATAATTCTCTCTGTTTAATGTCTTTGCATCACATTCGCATCATTGCATTGTATATTTTTACAACGCACAAATTAATCGAGCATTAATTAATTATTTAATTTGATTTAAGACCACGCAACTAAAAACCATCGTTCCCTGTGTTCGACCTTGGTAAACTTACCAAGTAAAAATATTCCACAACATTCAAAGCTTGTGGTTTTTGATTGACCGAAATTTACCTCCTATACTACAATTGTCGACTATTAAAGAGGCGAATTTTGCGCTCATCAAATGGCGTCGTTGCCAGGGAACGACAAATTTTTAGGGTTTTAAAATCATTTTTTAAAATTATTTTTTGTAAAATTATTTTTTGTGTCGTTTTCTGCATTTTATTCTGCATCTCTCTCTTACTTCAGATACTAACCGCAATTTCTCTCGTTGCAAACTACTGGAGCAGAATTTTGAGATTTGATCAAGGATCTGCAAGGACAAAAATTTGAATTTTAATTTTTGTGAGAGAGAGAGCCTAGATTAGGTTTAATTTTATGCATTATTCTTAGGGTCCCTCTCTTTGACCTGTGTAATAATTAAGACTGGAATTCTCCTGTGGTGTGTCGGGTCTGTTTCAACCCCTTCTGTGTGGTTGGGACCCGACTTGAGTGGCGTATGACTTAGGCACTTATACGCTTGCTTGTTTATTATTTGATTGTGCTCGTAATTCTTAGGCCACACATTCACTAACTATACGCACTATAGATCGTTCAACATTAGCCAAATTCTGAAATCAATTCTTCCCGCTAATAGAACTATATGTTTAGGGTGTTTTCCATCTGTGCATATTATTTAGTGTAAATTTTAATTCCTTTTCTTGCATCCCGCATGAAGAACGCGAGGATTCACTGTAAGTCTTTCTCTTAAGCATGCATCATTGATTTACGTTTGCATTGGCTTTTTCGATTCCCCTTTCTCAAGTATTACAACCTAGGATTTAAAGGAATTGGGACTGCTCATTAGGCGTGAATTTCTATGCTCACATAAACTACAGTAATAACCCAATCTAAAATTGGGACTGCTAATCAATGTGACTGTAAATAAACTGACCTAAAATTAACCAGTGTCTGGTGGAGAGAAACCCACGCATTGTTTGTAAGGACTAGAACGCACACCTTGGATAGAGCCAAAACTGAGGAATTTCACAAAGACTACTATTTTTAAAAACAATTAGCTACTTTTCAGTGAGGGTCTTGGGTAGCCGTTTTACGGTCTGACTTCCCTTAGCAGAGTGGGTGGTTTAGAGGACACCACGGAAGGCTCCGTCCTCAAGTAACATGGATAGTCGTTTAACGGTCCGTACTTACACCTATACTGGCTGAGAGTAGGTGCAACTAGTTGTACGAACTCGGGACAGTCTTTGTAGAATATTTCAGTACCTAACAGGTCCACTTAAATTGCAAGATTGTCTTGTCATTAAATTAAAATTGAAAAGATAAGCGACCGAACCCTGACGTGCCTTCATCTGTGTTCAGTGGTGAACCTGAAAATTGGCTTGTGTTTGCTTTGTGTATGCTTCCTTGTGAGGACTCTCTCCGACCTCCGTGTCTTGATCTTTTCACTCTTTTGCAAAGGAAACTCTTACCCTTAGCAAAAATCCTCTTTTAATCACAACACTTATCTCTAAACTCTTCCTTTCTGAAGGTGAATCATAATGCCTCCAAAGAAGAACTCTGGGGACGATGAGAACGACAATGACCCTATCCCGGGAGTCTTGGCTAGGATAACAGCTGCTGAACAAACCAATGAACTACTTAGGACGCAGTTGACAATAATACAACAAGGCGAGGCTGCTATGGAAGACACGTATCTCCCAGAATCAGATGAAGACTTAATTGGTTGAGACATGTCCCCCTGAGGATGCGTTCGAACACAAACCGCATTTCCTTGCACTGTTGCCAAAGTTCGGAGGAAATAATAACGAAGAACCATATATCTTCCTCCGCGACTTCGAGTTAGTCTGTGCTAACCTCTGCCACCCTAGGGTTAGCCAGGACTACATAAGGTTGAGAGTTGTCCCCTTCGCCTTGACTGATAAGGCGGCTTACTGGCTGAAAAATCTAGGGGAAATAGTCACTACATGGGTTTTTTAAAAAAAATCTACCCAGTTAGCAGAATTAATCAAATGAGGATCAAGCTCACGAGTTTTACCCAACACCCGAGCGAACCATTTCATGAAACCTGGGAAAGATTCACAGACTTAGTACAGAAATGCCCAGGACACGGGATAAGTAAAATGATGCCGGTCCAAAGTCTTGTCAGCGGGCTGAACCCTGAGACTCAAGGGTTGGTTAGTACATCTTGTGGAGGAAGCTACATGGGACGTCACGAGGACAACGTCTACAAGGTGTTCGAGAGATTGGCTGAATCCAGCTGCGCACAAACCACCAGCCGGGCTTACATAGCCGGCTCCAAAAAGATGGTGAATAATCTGACAACCGATCAAAGTGCTGATATGGGAATAATAGCCGATAAGCTAACTATGGTTGAGCATATTTATAAGAAGGTGGACGAACTCCATAAATCATCTGATATGGAGAAATTGGCTAAATTGCCTAAGCAAATGGAGGAATTGGCTGACAGGGTATCAAAGATCCCAGTCCTGACTACAACCCCCGCACCCATACACCAAATTCACTACATTCAAGGTCAAGGGGTAGGACAACATAGCCATTGGGGTGGACACCAAGTCTTATCCCAACAAACTGATGAAACCTCCGCTCAAACTGATTTTGAGGAACCTCCATAGGTCATGGAGATAAATGGAGTCTGGTATAATTTGGAACCGGTCAATCGCTCAGACCAAAACTCTACTCCGAACCCTCGTCCACCGCAAGCCCGGCCCACCTACTAGCCTCAACCGCAGCAGAGGCAGCAATATCGCACGGGTTATCAAAACCCGCAACCTCAGCCACAGCAGAACCAACGCCAATAGGCCAGGCAGAGCCAAGGATCCTCTTCTTCTATCTCTCCAGAACTCCAGCGAGTGCTGGATGCGCTTCACGACATGAGAGTTGACATAAATCGACTCTCTCGTTGCAGAGATGAGGTAACTGCACCCCAGACCGTGATTCTAGCTCAAGTCCAAGCTAACCCAAATAGCCTTGGACGTAATCAAGTATTAATCTCTGACTATTCCGTGCCTGAATTTGAGCCTTCCTCAAATAATAACTCTTATCATATCTCTCTTAGGAGAGGAAGGATCGTAACCATGCCTGATCGAGCGAAGGAACACGAAGACATAGCCCCAGTGTCCACCATCTCACACAACCCTGGGGGAGTTGACAAAGGAAGACAGGAGGAGAAAGAACAAGTTCCAGCCACACCACCCAGATATAATGGAGAATCTGAGTCTGAGTCAGACGGAGAAATGACACCAAGACACCAGCCACATCTGCCCACAAATTTCCCTGTTGTTAGTCCGAGTCCGAGTCCTATAAAAAAATTTTCATTCAATAAAAGTGATGCTATTGATCACAACAAATCCATTCCTTTCCCCCGTGCTCTTATGGCAGGAAAGAAGAAAAACGTAAAAAACCAAAAAAATGATGAAGAGATGGCCCGTATCTGTAAGGAAAATATTAAGGTCACTCTGTCCCTAGGCGAGATGATAGAAAGAGACTCGGCTTTTCGAAAATACCTTAAGGTGAGATGCACACCAACAAGGGTTAGCAAACAGACTCTTAGCCGAACAAAGAAACACATACTCTCAGTAGCTACATCTCGTCTTATAAAAAATGAGCTGCCAAGGAAGAAAAGAGACATGGGTGCTCACTTTGTCACTAGCCACATCAAAGAAATCAAGTTTGCAAGAACATTATTAGACAATGGATCATCTATCAATCTCATGCCCACAACCCTATTTGAACATCTAAATCTATGTCCTCTTAAGCAATCTTCAGCTGCACTTCAATTCGCAGATACATCAATAAAGAGACCTCGCGGAGAGATTCGAAATGTTGTCATCAACATAGAAGGACAAAACTACCCAGTGGATTTCACAATACTTGACATGGATGTCCCTAGAAATTGGAAAGATTCCCATACGATACTAGGGCGACCCTTCCTTAGGACCGCAGGAGTTATATTTGATTACACATCCGGGAGAATCCAGTTTGGAAAAGTTGAACTTAAAATGCGGCAAACTAGGTTCCAAAGACCTGACACTAAGTCGAGCACTGAGTCTGAAAAATCAGAAACTGAGACTGAATTTACAGAAGCAACAGTTGGGCCCTGGAGACAAAACCCAACCGTTATGATAGAATCAACCTCATCTGGTGAGGAAATTGTTGATGATTTAGTCTGCCAGCTCATTCATGCATCTACCTATACTCTAGAAGACTCACAGGCCCCTCTGGACCTGTCAGTCCATTCTCCTTATGGACATTCCTTGAGTAAGGTACACAGATCGGACGCGGTGATTTCCACACCAAATTCCATCATTAGTGATCCGATCCCTGAAACAACCACGATGGTGGCCAATATGGATACACTGCAAGCCTCCACATCACAACAAGAACCATCACTGAGGGGACCAGACTCGAGCATCAACATTGACCTTCCTGAACTCAAACCATTGCCCCCTACACTTAAGTATGCCTTCCTTGCAGGAGAAAAGGGATAGTTTCCGATCATTATCAGTTCACATCTGACCGAAGAGCAGGAAATCCGTCTGCTTAATGTTTTGGAGAAAAACCACAAGACTATAGGCTGGAGATTATCTGATCTCCTAGGGATAAACCCAGCCCTGTGCTCACACCATATTTACTTGGAAGATAATGCTAAACCCTCCCGTGAATGCCAACGTAGATTGAATCCAAACTTACGGGAAGTGGTTAAGTCTGAGATCGAAAAATGGTGTAAAGCTGGGTTCATATATCCCATCTTTGACTCCAAATGGGTGTCACCTTTGCATGTAGTCCCAAAAAAGTCGGGACTTCAGATTATCACCAATGAGGAGGGATAAGAGATCACAACACGGATACCCACGTCGTGGCGTGTCTGTGTGGATTACAGGCGCCTGAATGCCACAACGAAGAAGGATCACTTTCTGCTGCCTTTTATTGATCAAATCCTGGAGACATTGGCAGGGAGAGAATACTTATGTTTCTTCGACGGATACTCGGGCTACAATCAGGTGGCCATCGCCCCCGAGGACCAGGAAAAGACTACTTTTACATGTCCTTTCGGCACATACGCATTCAAGCGAATGCCTTTTGGGCTTTGCAATGCCCCGGGCACCTTTCAGCGATGCATGATTGCGATTTTTGCCGACATGGTTGGGGATTTTTTGGAGGTCTTCATGGATGACTTCTCGGTCCATGGTGATTCATTCGATGATTGTCTAGCGCACCTGGATCGAGTCCTCCAAAAGTGTAGGGAAGTGAATCTGGTGCTCTCTTGGGAGAAAAGCCATTTCATGGTGAAAGAGGGCATTGTATTGGGGCATGTCATCTCCAAGAAGGGAATGGAGGTTGACCCTGCCAAAGTTGATGTGATCAAAAAGCTTGGACCACCTACAAATGTGAAACAAGTACGGTCTTTTCTAGGGCATGTCAGATTTTATAGGAGATTTATCAAAGATTTTTCAAAAATTGCCCGATCGCTAACTGACCTTCTTGGGAAAGACACCGAATTCATGGTAGATCATAAGTGTCTAGAAGCCTTCGAATTACTCAAGAGAAGGATCATTGAGACTCCTGTCCTACAAGCCCCCAACTGGTCTCTTCCCTTCGAGATCATGACAGACGCATCCGATTTTGCTGTAAGGGTTGCATTAGGACAACGAAAAGATGGAATCCCGTATGCTATTCACTACGCAAGCAAAGTTTTAGGCCCTGCTCAGAAAAATTACACTATGTCTGAATAGGAAATGCTTGCCGTAGTTTTTACCTTGGAAAAATTTCGATCTATACTTCTAGGATCTAAGGTGACGGTTTACACAGACCACTCTGACATTCGATACTTAATGGCCAAAAAGGATGCAAAAGCACGACTTCTGAGATGGATTATTCTGCTTCAAGAATTTGATTTGGAGATTAAAGACAAACCTGGTGTTAAAAATGTCGTGGCTGATCATTTATCACGGATCGAACATAACAAAATTCTCGAATCTGAATCCATCCGTGAAACCTTCCCAGACGAGTCAATTTCTGCTATTGACTCACTTCCATGGTATGTAGACACGGTGAATTATCTTGTCACCAAGGAAGTTACTCAAGGTTGGACCAGAAACAAAATTGATCGACTCATATCTGAAGTGAGACACTATCATTGGGAAGATCCGTTCCTTTTCTTTGAAGGACCGTATTGCATATGGAGAAGATGTATTCCTCAAGAGGAATACTAAAGTATCCTCAATCTTTGCCACATCCCGGAGGCGGGAGGACATCACTCTGGGAAGAGGACCGCTGAGAAGATATTGCAATGTGGATTTTACTGGTCGACCTTGTTTAAAGATGCTTACAATTTTGTCAGGTCGTGCCCCGTCTGTCAGAGAATGGGAGGAACCATTGGTTCCAAAGACGCCATGCCTATGCAACCAGTGATCATCTGTGATGTATTCGATGCATGGGGCATTGACTTTATGGGCCCATTCCCTAATAGTCAAGAATTTGAATATATTCTTCTCGTGGTAGATTATTTATCTAGATGGGTGGAGGCTATCCCTACTCGAGCTGCAGATAGCACAACTGTTTGTAAATTTTTGAAAGATCGTATTATTTCGAGGTTTGGAGTTCCAAATTTTAATATCTTATGCGGGAAGCCACTTTGTCAATCGGGAGGTGAAGAAGTTGACTAAGGAATACGGCATCGAGCACCGTGTCGCTACTCCTTACCATCCACAATCCAATGGCATGGTCGAGGTGTCAAACAAGGAGGTTAAAGGAATTTTACAGAAGCTGGTCCGCCCTGACAGGAAGAACTGGTCCCAACTACTGGACCAAGTTCTGTGGGCCTACCGGACGGCTTATAAGATCCCACTGGGCACCTCCCCGTTTAGAATGGTATATGGAAAACCATGCCATTTGCCCGTTGAACTCATACATAAATCAGAATGGGCAATCAAAAAGATTAATTGGAATTGTCACCAAGGAAAGAAGAACCGAGATATGGATTTGAATGAACTATCTGAAATCCGAAATCATGCTTATGAAAATAGCACCATTTACAAGGACAAGGTAAAGAGATGGCATGACAAGAACATTCGAACCAAGATCTTTGTCCCAAGGCAGAAAGTTTGGCTATTTAATGCAAAATTGAAAATTTTCCAAGGTAAATTGAAATCAAAATGGACGGGACCCTTCATTGTAAGAGAGGTACACAACGATGGGAGTGTTGAGATCTCAGAGACCACGGATAGCACACAAACATCTATAGTCAACGGTCAGCTGCTTAAACATTTTGTGGAATCCGACGAGCAATTAGTCCAAGTTGAACAGATCTCCTTCACTCAGGGCATAGACTGTGATGAAAGATTTGATCTGCCCAGATAAACTGCCTCTCTGGAACCTACACTCTTTTGTATATCCTCTACCCGCTCTCGATCCCCCGATCCTTAGGGGATCGATTTCATTGTTTATACATCACTTCTCTTCTTTCTTGTCGACCCATCTATACTTAGTACGAGCTATGTCAACATTTCACTTTGTGCCATGGGGACATAGCACAAGCTAAGTATAGGGGGGGGTGTTTGTATATATATTTTATCTACTTTATCCATAGCTCGTACTTTATTCATTTTTATCTAACATCGGGGATGGGTACAAGTAGTGTGTATTATACCTGTTTTTCAAAAAAACAAAAAAAAACAAAAACAAAAAACAACAACAACAACAAAATCATCACTCATGGTCTTGCATTTCATCAAGCATTTCATGCATTCCTTAGTTGATATATTCCTGACACATTCACCATCGCTCAAGGCCTTAGGATTTTTGAGGACACTTGATTTCTGAGATCTTGAGATTCTGAGTTAGCCTGCTTTAGTCATTAGGGTTTTGAACTTAATAATCCATACTTCCCTAGTTTGAAAGATTTGAGCGCTATATTGCACTCTTCATCTCTACCTTCAAAGAATATGATCAGCACAAATCACTTCCACAACTGCATGATTGATGAGATGAGTTGAGATATCACTTGAGGAACTAGGACTGGAGATTTGAGTTTAGACCCGATCTGATGATATTCGAGGATGGGATAAAGTTAATGAAAGCTGCAGAAACCTGAGTGTCAGCAAAACCCTAGCCAGTATGTGAACAAGTTCATATGCTATCTTTTAAATATTGACCTAAGTGCTAGGGTGTGTTGAAACTTAATGAAAAATTGTTGATCAGTGTGTGTCAACTTTGGTAAAAGCAGTAGAGCTAGCCAACAAAAGAAAAGAAAAAGAAAAGTCAAAGAAAAGCTCTATCATCCAAAGTCAAAATCCAGATGAGCTTCCACCAATGGCGAGCGCTCCCAAACATTTTCAAAGTGTCCACTTGGACCAAGCACTAATTAGGACCAAAGAGTCGGGATGACACCATAAAAGGGCTCTGCATCGTAAGCGATACAAGTCTGGGTGTCGAAGGTATCTTAGATACTCAAAAGAGATACACCCTGGTGTACTCCCAGAAAAACAAGTGCAGACGAATCCAAATTCTCTTGACGGACACATTGATCATCAAAATAAATACATACTTGTGTTGAGTAATAAGGCACTCGAGAGGCACCTTGTTCCAATGTGAGGGAGAGAAAATCAGACACAATCCTATGCCCTCCATCACTGGCCGTCCATCTACACTTTCAAGTATGACAAACTAATGAGACGGATGACTGAAGCAAGAATAGACTTATTTCCTAGTGTTGAGGATTAGGTCTAGAGGAGGATCTTTGGGACTAGAACTTTGAGTGATGCCCCAACTCGACTCATGAAATGCAGTACGCTTAAGTTCATATTCTTATATTTTATGTACGAACAGAGAGTCCGAAAATCAGAGAGGTTGGATTCCTTTTGATTAAAGCTTGGTTGAGCCCAGAATTTTAGGATCACTCAAATTAAGGGTCTTCTATGAATTAAGCCTTGAAAATTCACATGCACAGTCAGGGATGTAATCAACTAAGTCATTCATTCATGCTCGTGGATGAGCATGGTCTAAGTATAGGGGTATGATGAATCTCGTATTCATCATGCTAAAATTGGTCATTTAGGCTATGTTCCCCATCATTCACCTATAATTAATCATTAATAGAGCATTATTAGCATTCATACATGTGTGAATAATATTTGCATTTCATCATGCATAATTGCAATAAAAATCCCAAGTGTAAATTAGCCCAAAAAGCCGCTAACTTCTCACGTATTTAATTAATTAATCCTAACTCCGATTGACCCAAAACTACCTTCATTGTGTAGATATTACTAACCTTATTAAATAAAAAATACAAAAAAATACTAACCCCAATAAGTGTCAAATAATCCCAAAGTCAAATTTCACATCTAAGAGACAAAAATGAGCATATCTCCCACATACAGTGTCCGATTTTGGTCTACTCACTTTTAAAGTACTCCATTTTCAAATACCTTCAAAACAAGACCAATTTCATAAAATTCGGTGCTCATATGTGAAAGTTGGGTTTTGGGCCTCTTTTGCGCATTTTAACTTTTTGCTATTTTTGACCTCAATTTTTATGTACATAATTAACCCTTTCAATTTTATTTATTTTTCATTTGTATTCTTTGATGAAAATTTTATTAAGCGACGCAAAAATCCAAATCCAGGTCAAAACTGAAATCAAAGAAACTGACCGTGTCCAAGTGTCCGTTGTCGAACTGTACAAAAGTTGTGTGATTCTGACTTCTGTTTTATTTTCCTATTCTTTTTTCAATTAAAAATAAAAAAATATTAGTGTGTAATTAATTTTCTTGTATTTTATTGTATTTTTCTATATTTTTTATCCCCTCTAAAAACCACCAAAAAAATTACAAAACTCCAAAAATCAGGTTTTCTATACACATGGAGAGCCACCAAAAATACTACTTCTCACAGATGACCTCTTTTGCTCATGGGTCCTTCATGAAAGTTGTAGATCTCGTTGAGACAAACAACTTTCACGAAGGAAATTTCTCGATTCCAGGTTATCTTATATTTCTTTTTCCCTCGTCAAAATCTGAAATTTTTTGGTGCCACGTGGCAGCTCCAGGGCGTGCCACGTGGCACCCCGTTTTTCTCTCTCTTCTGGCCACACCCGGGTCACGTGTGACGCACGTGACCTGACCTTCCCCTTCCCCAACCGTCGTCTTCTCCCCCTGCTCCGCCATGCACGGGCCATCAAACATCCTTGCATGGTCATTCCGCTTCCTCCATCTTCGCATAACGTCCTCCCTCCATCCGTTACCCTCGTCCTCCTTTAAAACCACACATGTCGCTGCCATCAGCCCCATCCGCCATTACGAGATCTTGAGCTTCGACAGCCACCGTTGATAGCGGAGGTGCCTCCTCATCTCGGCGAGATCCAAGGTCATCTTTGACCTTGTTGCAGCTGCTCCCTGTAGCCGCCAAGCTTTGGAGCTCCGCCTCCAACTCCCAGGTACCTCAGCTCCGCCGTCCCTCGACCAACAACCCACCTACTTCCCAGAACCCTCGTCTTCGGCCTTGCCCAGGCCGTAGCCCGGTTCCCTTCCCTCATCGCCACTCGGAGCTCCTCCCCTCTTCCTGTGTTTTGTTAACCCCTTGCAGGTTCCTCCGTCCTCCGCCGAGATCGAGCCAGGCCGGGCTCCAGCTCCGGTCGCCCACGCCCTCCGCCTCCGCGCGGAGGCACCACCCCTCGAGCTCCGCCCCGCGCCTCGGCACGCTTTGGCCCAGCCGATCGCTCAGTCAATCCTCGCTCAGCCGCTTCGGCCCCTCGCCCACTGCCACCTACTCCAAGCACCGCAGGAGCCTTAGCTCTAGTACACCTCCGCCGCCTCCTTCCAGGGCTCACCGCCTCCGCCTCGTGGCCCCGCCTCCTCCGCCTTCGCCTCCCTCCGCCGGTCATGTGTCGACCGGCGAAGGGCTAGCCGACCGCCCGTCAGCCACGCCTCGGCCGCACCGCCTCCGTCTCTCGGCTTGCGCAGCACCTCGTCCAGCAACCGTTGGATCGGGCCATACCCCTTGATCTGACGGTCGAGATCAGGCCACGTGTCATCAACGAGTCTCGGCCCCAACCGCGAGGCTCAGGTCCACCGAAGCGCCGCCAGGTAGCCGCGTGGAGGCTCGGACCGTCCGAGCCTCAGCCTCGGTCCGAGCCTCGCGCCTCCTCCACCGAGCCTTTGGTTCGGGCCCCGAACCTCAGGCGCGGGTCCGAACCTCAGGCACGGCCACTCCGAGCCTCAGCGTCCGCCACCGAGTCTCAAAGCGCACGTGCAAGGCATGTGCGCAGTGGAAAATTTGCAGAAGGGCCCCTGGCATTTTTAGAATTTGCAAAAATACCCCCGACGTGGTAAATTACATTCGGGCCCCTCAAGTTTTTGTTAATTACAGATAAGTCCTCCCAGGGACCTATTTGCAAAGAAAACTTTATTTTATTTACATTTTAGTTCCTGAAACTTAATTTTATCTTATCTTTGTCATGCGGACTCCGATTTTAGCATATAATATGTCGTTTCGAAGCTAATTCCGTGCTCTACCATTTAGCATAGCTTATGAACTAATCTGAGGTCATTTATTGAGAATTATTATTGAGGATATCTGTTTGCTTTTGCAGGCTTATTTTGACATATTTGTGCCACATTTCCCTTGAGAGAATTAACGATTTATTTTGCAGGGATTTGTTGGAGTTGAGATATTATTTGAGGACTTATTTTATGCAGGGGTTAAATGAAGGAGATTGAGTAGATATATTTACTTGTGGACTGCAACTTTTTGAGATTAAAATTAGAAATATTTAAAGATAAATTCATTACAGGATTAATCTGAGATCTATTCACTCTTATTTGAATTAGGAATTAATTTGATACATCTTGCTGAATTCGATATTATGTGATCTGTGATTTCGTTTCGAGGATATTGATTATTTTTATTTGGATTAAACATCGCTAAAAATCGCAGATCATGGGCATAATTCTCTCTGTTTAATTTCTTTGCATCACATTTGTATCATTGCATTGTATATTTTTGCAACACACAAATTAATCGAGCATTAATTAATTATTTAATTTGATTTAAGACCACGCAACTAAAAATCATTGTTCCCTGTGTTCGACCTTGGTAAACTTACCAAGTAAAAATATTCCACAACATTCAAAGCTTGTGTTTTTCGATCGACCGAAATTCACCTCCTATACTACAATTGTCGACTATTAAAGAGGCGAATTTCGCGTTCATCAATGCCCTCGGAGATGAGAAAATAAAGAAGCATGAACTCCTACTTCACACAGGAATAAGAAAGAAGACTTATATTCCTAAAAGTTGTTGATTTTCTTCTCCAATTAAGAATTGATTTTTTTCCTTTTCCAATTAGGACTATCATCGTCTTATATAAGGGTTATATTACGCAAGGAGGGGAACCCACCCAACAAATCCCCCTTCCACCGACAATATGGGAATTGTTCCAAACCTGCTATGGAACAACATCTGTCGAACTTCCCAATCACCGGAGTCTTTGTCATCATACCAAACCCGTTGTCATCTGAGCGGATCTTGTTAAGTAAAAAAATGCTCTATTTTAACACATCACATATCAAATGATATCTGGCATCGATATGCTCTGACCATGCATGAAAAGTAGAGTTCTTGCCAAGGTGAATCACACTCTGACTATGATAATATAGGATATACTTGTCTTGAACAAATTTAAGTTCTTAAATAAACTTCTTTATGCACAAGAGATCTTTGTTGGCTTCTTAATGAATTCTGCCTTTGTGGTAGATAATGCCACATACTTCTACAACCTTGATTGCCATGAAATACCATCACCTACACATGTCATCAAGTAACCAGATACAGATCGTTTACCATCATTATCACCAGCCATATCAAAGACCAAAAAACCCAATAGGAATGTCTTCTCTGCTCCCAGACAAAGGCAAATGTTGTTAATACCACATAGATATATCAAGATCTATTTAACCGCATCCCGATACTCTTTTCCTGGATTTTGAGATAAACATGCTGACAACTCCACCTAAATAAGCAATAGCAGGTGTTGTGTATACCATAGTATACAGCAGACTTCCTTTGGTCCAGTATAAGGAATCATAGCCATATCCTTGTTTTCATATTTTGTTCGTGGACTATGCTGGTACTTAACTTGAAGTGTGCTCCAAGAGGGGTACTCATGGGTTTTGCTTTGTCCATGTTGAATATATGAGGTACTTTCTCAACGTACTTCTCTGAGATGACTACAATTTCGATTTTCTATCACGGACAATATTCATACCCAAAATCTTATCTGCAGACCCCATGTCCTTCATAGAAAATAACTTGTTGAATTCATCCTTTAAACTTTAGTTCTTGAAGTATTACTGTCAATAATAATCATGTCATCAAAATAAATCAACAAAATGATAAAACCGTCACTTGAGAATTTCTTGATGAAGACACGTGTATTTGTATTTTTTATGGATTTTGTAAGTTTGTATGTATTTTTGTATTTAAATTTTATTTGTGAAAAATAGAAACTGATTATATTGTTTAAATACATATTATGCTATATATGTAATTGTAATACATATTAAGTAATACTTTCATTTGATTTTTACAATATGTATTTATATCAATACGTATTTTATAAGTGTTTATTAATGCATGGAGCAGCTTCATGCCAGTGATATCTCATCGAAACTCACTTCTCTCTCTCACACATGACGGGATGGAGGTGGAGATGTCACCTCACTCCTCTCTCACAGAGCTCACTAGGAAGACGGAGGAACAAATGGTCGATCAGTCTAGGAGCTGGAGGAGGGAACCTACTTACAGGGAGAAGAGAAGATAAAGGCCCGCTAGAGAAGAAGACTCGAGTGTTGGCTTGAGGAACATGTCGAGGTGGTCTCGAGGTCGCTAGGAGAATGACTAACGGGTAGGCTGGCAGAGGAAGAAAAAAGGTAAGGTGAAGTGAGAGGAGAAGGGAGGAACAAGAAGAGGAAGAAGGAACAAAGAAGAAAGAAGAATAGGAAGGGGAAGAAACAGGGGGAGGAAGAGGTTGAATGGGCAACCTCTCCCATCTCCCAGTCAGGAGTCGCTACGTGGCGAAGAAAAAGAAGGAGAAAAACATACAAAAAGGGAAAAAGACAAAAAAGTAATATACCACATAAATTATTTAACAAATAACAAAATAATTTAAATAAATATATAATATACTTAAGGAATGTTAATAATTTAATTATGAATCTTATTGAATTAAATAAGTTAATGTAATTAGTAAATATAAATAAGTTTAATTTATATGTATAAATTACACATATATGATAATTTAATGTTTTTAATTACTTATTTTAATAGGTCATTTACTTATTTTATATTTTATTAATTTAACATATTTTTATGAGGATTATAAATATATTTTTATTTTATTTTAATAAGATTTGTTTAATTAGTTAAATAAAAACTATATGTATAGTATATGCACATTATACCTATATAATAAGTAGATTTATTTATTGTTGCTTATTCTAAGCTTTTATACTTTTTAAATTAAAATTTTATATAATTATTGCAAAATATAAGGAAATTAATAAAAATATAAAAATGAAAGAACTTAATGAATAAACTTAAGGAAACAATATGCAATTGCATAGATATCATAATACCCCTGCATCTTAACTCAAATTTTAATGAAACTAATTATGAACAAAAGCAAGTTTTAATTTCATACGAAGTAGATATTTAGCTTTGACTGTTCATTTTACGCTTTTTCAATTTGAGGGTACCATGATATCTATACATTAAATAATTTGTTTGATATTTTTATAAATTAATATACATTATTGCAAGCAACTCTGAAGAAAAATTAATTTAATGTGAGATTGTATGATCGATAAATAAAATAAATGATTATATGTGCAAGGTGAATATTGTGTATATGTACAACATGATATATATATATATATATATATATATTCTGATCATTTTATAAGCTAATATCCTGGTCTCACATACTTATTTATATTATCGATCAAGTCAATATTGACACGGTCTTAGGGTTTAGGATTAGCCTGTACATATTTACATACTTCTTTCTTTCTTTTTAATTTTCTCTTTACTCTTTTATTCTGGATGAAATAAGTGTTAAATATAAAATATCAACAATCGATACGACTGTGTTAATAAATGTGAATTAGTTGTTATTTACATGTACTTTACCAAGGATTTTATACAACATGAAAGAGAAGGAGATGAATCGTGGAGTCATCATTCCCCCATACTTTATATTTTCTAGTCCATTGGCAAACACTTATTCTAAGAATAAGTGAATGACAATAAAATAAAAATAAAGAACTTAGAACAAATCTGTTTCTTTAAGGCAGACTTCAGTTACCCAAATTCAAAAACTTAGAATAGACCTTTGGATTAACAGTTTGTTGGGATCGCATTAGAACTGGGATTTAAGTCTCAATAGTCCTCACGTTCCTCAAATCCTTATTCAGATTCACTTTAATAGCCAGCTCAAATCCACTCATCCATCATGTTAACTATTCAACCTTGAAGTTAATTTATAGTGTATGTGAAAGGTGTTACCTCTTCCCACTTAAGGAGGCAAAGAAGGCGACCACTCTAGTAATACGCTCCCATGGGTCCCTCATCTAGTTACTCAATCCTTGAAGAGGGGGGTATTTCCTTCTAAGTTCAAGTGCATGCTAGTTCATAGTGAATATGGAGGGAAAAGTCTAGAAGAATGAGAAAATAACTGGAGTGCTACCAGTATAGTCACATCTCATGTGAATCTTGGTAAGTTTAGACAAGTCTCCATCAAGATATGTAGGCTATCTGAAGTTTGGACCATTGTGATCAAAAATTACTTTTGGATTTGGCTTCTTTTGGTATGATTTTTTTTAATTGCAATGTTCTTTTGTATCGCTGCAGGTATAGAATCTTTTTTCTGCCCATATTTTAGGGTCTTAGAAAAATTGTGCTAGCAGACCATTCCTCGTATGAAGCTTTATTTTAACCCCACAACTCTGATCTTTAGACATTTGTATCACCAGACAATGACAAAAATGCACCTCTAAAATGAACTTCCATTCAGAACCCATGAAAGTCGATATAAGAGAGGTGTGCATGAGCCCAAAATTGACCCACTGTTGACGAGTTATATGAATGACACCAAGTATCCTACTTAGGTAAGTTTAAGTTGAATTCCAAACACGATCCTATGGAATCCAACAAATAAAGTCAAAGACCTTAAGAGTGAAGAGTCTCAATTCTAGTTCCTAATAAAGTCCCTTCAAAATTAATTGGATTAAGGCCTAAACCAAGCTTCATCCTTTAGAATCAGTTTCATTTGGTTCAAGAATCATTCTTATTATAAAAATGCGAACAAATGCAATATTTTTTGGTGAAGTGATTTTTTTTATTTGAACTTTTTTGTAATTTTTAAAGATTTTTGTAATTTTTAATGAGTTTTTTTCAAAAAAAATATTTTTTGGTATTTTGAAAGAGTTAGTGAATTGAATCAATTACAATGATTTATTGGGATTACATATATTTATACAACTTTATGCAAGTTTTATACAATATTTTTCAAAAGAGTTCTCTTAACAGATTTTATCTACTCAAGAATTTTACGTACATGTATTTTACAACACATTTTTATATACAACTTGTAAAGCTATTTTTTATAACTCTACTTAAGGTTTTTAATATTTATTTAATATCGTTTGGATTTACTCTTTAGAATATAGTAAAAATATAGGTAATTTAAAATTTTTGGATATTTTAGGAATGATTATATTTTTATGGATTTTGTAAGTTTGTATGTTTTTTTATTTAATTTTAATTTATGAAAAATTGAAAAATGATTGTATTTTTTAAATACATAATATATTGTGTATGGTATTGTATTACATTAAGTAATATTTTTGTTTGATTTTTATAATACGTATTTAATTAAATACATATTTTATAAGTATTTATTTAGTATATTGTAACATGGACTAATGTGCGATAAAACGAAATCATAAGGTTTCGTGCAATTTAACGTAAACGTAGACGGGTGAGTACACAAAAGCACCACGGACCATGTGCTCCTTCACTTGTTGCGACCTATAGAGGACCTGCTTGCAAAATGTAATAAGCTTCGAATATAATTCACAAATAACCTAGTGTCCACGTGGTATTCCCATGTGGCTGTAGAGAAAGGGACCTGTAGGGAATAAGAGAAATGTTTGGGAGCAAAATAGATAATATGACCAAAATATCTAACGATGCATGTAGGGCTGTCAGAAAAATCTCAGGTTCGATATTCGCTCAGGTTCGATTCGATAAAAGTTCGATTCGAATTCGATTCGATCATAAACGAACCGAACCTTAACAAAACTTTGGGCTCGTTTAAATAAACGAACCGAACCTTGAAATGGTAGGTTCGCTCAGGTTCGGTTCGTTAATAGTTCGATAAAAAATATATAAATAAATAAATAATTACACTTATATAATATGATTTAGTAATTTAGACCTCATATAACTCTCACAACTTGAGCCCCTAGTCCCATATATATAACTTGATGTTCAATTTTCAGAAAGTAAGGGATTTAATATGAAATTTTCCCCAAAAAAACCCTAAACTCCCTAGTCCCTGTTAAACCAGCCGCACACAGACTCTCCTCTTCAACTCCACGCCAACGCGCCGCGCGATGCATCTCTCCTCCCACCTACCTGCTGCTGCTGCTCAGCCTCCTTCACGGCTGCACCTTCGCGCGACGCGGCCGCAGGTGCAGCTCCCCCTCTCCGTGCGAAGCAGCTGTGGTGCCGCCCCCCTCCACGTGATGCGAGTCACGCAACCGCAGGTCTTCCTCTCCGCGCGGCACGGTCGTGGTGCCTCTCCCCCCTCCGCGCGACGCAGCCGCAGCTCGCAGGAGCTGCTCGTCCTCGCCGTTTGACGCGGCCACACTACCGTTCTCCCTCTCCGCGCAACACGGCCACTGCAGCCGTTGTTCCTGCTCCCATTCCGCGCGACGCGGCCACCGCAGCCGCTGGTCCTGCTCCTCCTCTCCACGCATCCTCCGTAGTTGTGGTCAATTTTTTTATAATCGAACCTTTAACGAACCGGACCGAACGTTCGCGAACCTCAAACGTACCGAACCGAACCTGAAGATGATTCTAATCTTATCGAACCGAGCCGAACCCGAACCTATATACTTACTAAACGAACCGAACCGGACCCATGTAGGTTCGCTCAGGTTCGGTTCGTTTACACCCCTAGATGCATGTGCATCACACGTAAGGCGCCTCTTCAATGGTGGGGCAATGTACAGCTCAGATCAGACAGTTGATCGGATCCAACGATTGAGTAGCACATGTCACGTAGCTGCTCCACACGTGTTGTATTGGATTGGATGATTGATTAGATATGGATCGAACAACAGTCCTGAGTCTCTCTTTTGATAATCGAATGACAACTGCTAGCACTGGAGAGAAATATGTCCTTCCACAAGTGTTATAGCTCCGGGAGATGGTTTCGAAGATGTTACTTAAGGCATACGATTTCAATCTCCAGGTTTGCTCAATCGAGTTTGATCTTGAACCTTCTTCGTATAAATCAAATCTCTGTTCAAGCACCTCTAGATGAGGCTCAAATATCTAGGTATTGATGTGTATCAGCTTCAGAAGCTTCACATTCAGGAGGTGTTCTATCTCCTCACATCTTTGATCTCCAAGTGCGATGTAGTTCCAAGCGCACGATGATCAGGATGCTCTTATCTCCAGTATGATGGTTCGTGTATCAGATTTCACCTCCTTACGATGTTATACATGTGCGAATCTTCGATCAGATAGAGAGATGATGCGTATGCTTACATCTTGATCTATCTCTGTATACTTTGATGGAAGCCTACAAACACAAACTCGTCTCGAGCTCGAAAGCTTGGGCATAATAGTAACAAGAGGGGTAAATGGAAGTGCGATCCTATGTGAATGGGGGATAAGAATCGAAACTCATATCTCTAACAAATATGACGGGATGCGATATGGATGAAGCATATAAAAGTGTAAATAATTGAATTGGTATGGTTAGAGATCGGATCTTAAAATCAACATCTAAGTATAAAGAAAATGAATGAGAAGAGAGAGATCGATGAGAGGAGAGAGGGACTGAGAGGAGGAAGAGATTGAAGAAACCCTAACCTAATGAAGAAAGATGGATGAGTGATGTCGCATATGCTTGGAGAAGCAGCTCCATGATCATCGTCTCAATGCTCCGGTGAAGTAGCAAAGTCTTGAGTACGACAGAGCAGAACCTTCATGCTAGCGAGATCTCGTTGGAACTCACTTCTCTTATCTTGCTCGATGGGGGGCAAAGGTGGAGCTTTCACCTCACTCCTCTCTCACCAGAGCTCACTGGGAAGATGGAGGAACAAACGGCGGATCGATCTAGGAGCTGGAGGAGGGAACCTATTTACAGGGACAAGAGGAGAGAAAGGCCCGCCAGAGAAGAAGACCTTAGGGTTGGCTTGGGGGACAGGTCGAGGTGGTCCCGAGATTGTTAGGAGAACAACATGCAGCTAGGCTGACAAATGAATAACAATGTGAGATGAACATGGAGGAGAATGGAGGAAGAAGAAGAAGAGGAAGAAATGAATGAGGGAGAATAAGCTGAAAGAGGAAAAAGAAGGGGGGAAGGAAGAGGTTGGATGGTCAACCTCTCCCGTCTCCGCAATCAGAAATAACCACGCGATAGAGAAAGAGAAGGAGAGAAAAAGATAAAGAGGGAAAAAGACAAGATAACGACGTACAGATAAATAAATGTCATATAAATTAAGTAATAAATAATAAATCAATTTAAATAAATATACACTGAAAATAAGAAATTTTAATAATTTAATAAATAATTTTAATTATGAATTTTATTGAATTAAATTAGTTAAATAGTAGAAACAAGGTTATTACAAGTATAAATTACATATATATAATAGTTTAATGATTTTTAATTGCGTATTTTGTTAGATCAATTATTTATTATATATTTTTATTAATTTGACATGTTTTATGAAGACTATAAATATCTTTTAATTTAAATTTAATAAGTTTGTTTAATTAGTTAAATAATCAGTATTATGTATAATATATGTTCATTATACATATATAATAAGTAGATTTATTTATTTTTAATTATTTTAAGATTTTGCAATTTTTATTAGATTTTATATGATTAATCTAAGGACATTAATAAAAATACAAAAAAGGAAAAATACAAAGAATAAAAAAAATATGGAAGCGATATACAGTTGTGCATATATCAAAATACCCTAAAAAATAGGGGTGCACATGGATCAGATTGGTTCGGATTTTATATTTACAATTTCCCGCTCAATATTATACTTTACACGTCTATACTTTAGAGCATACTACCCTTAAACATTCGAATAATGACTTAAAAATCGGTCATATGAATAGAAGTAAAGAAAAGAAAAAAAATACATCAAGTGAAAGTTGTAGAATTCCATTAAACCATTGTAAAAAGTTAAAGACCATATAATCAAACTAAAGGATTATATTAAATTTGAAATTTAAGTTTTCTTTAATAAATAATGCATTAGTTTGTTTTTTTATAATATATTTCTACCAAATGATTCCAATAAAAACAATACAAGTTAGATAAATAAAACATGTGATCTATATGATCGGATATTGATGAAGTCTATGATTAACTTAAAATGTTAAGCTATGCCAAACCCGCCCACTCGCAAGAACATCTTTCAAGGCTCTATAATATGTCATTAAAAATGGGAATCATAAAACATTCATATTCGATTGAGTGTGCAAGAAAAAAATAACTTAAATGTAGCCTACCAATTAGGCATCATACCTCATTTAAAATAGACTTGAACTTGACTTTATTTGTAAGATTATATCTATAGTCAAAATATGGAAATTATATGAAAAATAAAAATAAAAAATATACATCAAATTAGAAATGAAAGGAATTAAAATAATTTTTATTTCTTCTTAGATGGCTATGACATATTTGATTGTGTAATTGAGCTAATTTCATCACTAAACTGGGATTGCAAGTTAGAGCAAGTAAAAGGTAAGAAGAAAAGGGATCAAAAATATATAACAAATATACCAGACAACTATCTTAGACCTATTTTCTTTTAATGAAGATAAGAAGAGTGGCAGCATTTGGAGGCCAAATGGTATCGCGTGGGAGGGGATTATATTGTTTGAGATGAGCGAAGACGTCGTGGGGAAGGGACGGTGGTAAAATTGTGTTGGAGGAATAACATTGTGCAAGAGGGAGGCATCATCGAAATAGACTGAGGGAATTGGGAGGAATTTTGACGGCCAATAGTGAAATGAGAGAGATAGAGAAGGAACTGGGAGAGGAATAATCAAACATGGATTTAATAATTTTACAATTTATAGTCACACTTTATCATTTTAGAGATTTAACATTTGCCTTTCAAGAGAGAAAAAAGAGTGATATCAAGCGGATTTGTATCCAAGATTGATATGGAAAAAATGGCATGAGTAACATTGATTATTCGACAGAGATTTTGAAATAGGTGCACATAGATATTATGTATGTATGTATGTATGTATGTATGTATGCATTTATGTATGTATGTATGTATGTATGTATATATCTACATTCGCGCATGTGTGTTAACGGATTAACGGATTGGATCCGATCAGATTTGGTAAAGATCCGATCCAATCCATACTTTAACGGATTTCAAAATTTCCAATCCGATCTGATCCATTAGAATAATAAAACCATACCAATCCGATCCAGTAGCATCGGATTACAGATTTTATCCGATCCGTGTACACCCCTACTAAAAAGCTGACTTTGACATCTTAACTCTGATTTTAATGATTCCACTTTCATCCTAATGATAATTTAATTATGAACATAATTAAAGCAAATTTGGCAAATTTTGAGTTCATATGGAGTAGATATTTAATTTTGAACATTTTTTTGGCTTTTTGTTCTGAGTGTATCATGATATCTATACATTAAATATTTTTATAAATAAATATACATTATTATAAACAACTTTTAAGAAGGAAATAATTTTATTTGTGACTATGAATGATAAATAAAATATATGATTATATGTACAAGGTGAATAATGTGTATATGTACAACATGTGATATATATTTTCTAATATTTCTATAAATTAAGATCCTTACCCCTATGAAAACCAAGATCCTATGAGGTTCTAAAATTATCCTCATAGAGTGCGAGAATAAAATATCGCTGAGGCGACCACTCACGAGACTCGTAGTTTTTCAACAATCAACCCGCACAATATATAGACAAAGCAATGCAAGCAAGTGTGAATAAAAATTATTATAAACTTTTAAAAAAATGTGTATAGTGTTCAAGTACAAGTAGGATAGCGAACATAGGGAGAACGAGGGATAGACAACAAAAATTGACCAAAAGAGACAACAAGTGTTTTCGGGCTTTTAAGATTTTTGATCTTTTTATAGGTTTTTAAATATTTATTTTTTGAGAATTTTGTTTTATAAGAAATTTTTAATTTATTATTTTTTTCTTCTTAAGTTTTATAATTTTTATTTTTTTTGTAATTTTTGAAGATATTTTAATTTTTTAGCATTTGTAAATTGTAAAGCTAAACATGGACAAAATACCTACTATTTGAATTTTAACAATCACACAAAAGCGAAGAAATCAAAATAAAAATTAGAGCATAAAACCCATGCATTTCTATGAATTTTTGCAATATTAAATACAAACAATAATGATTTTTTTTGCAAGAATTAATAAGAAAATAACATTTAACATTCTAGCAATGACCTATTTGCAATTAATAGAAAGATTTTCCTCATTCCCAAACCCTATCACAAAATCCAGGGGCATACATGTAAATTTTTCAAAATAAATACTTTAAAATGCCCTAGAAGGGACTTTATATAAATATACATTCATCTGAGGTCCCATGTATAATTTTTCCAAAAATTTATCACTGGATTTACAATTTTGTGTATTAAAAATAAATATACAAATGTAGAAGCGTATGCCTGTAAAATGCCCAACTTACATGGCGTGCCACATGAGCTGAGATGGTGTGGAAACTTGGGCAAATACATGGAAACACAATAGTATGTATGCAATTTTTACATGTTTATTTACACTCTAGACAAATATTTATGTACTAATAATAAATAAGAAAAAGGCATATTGGGTTAAGTGCAAATTACCCCCATTAAGCGCCCCATCGTGCGGCTGAGGATGGGTCACTTGACACGTGGCAGTACGGGAGAGCGTGTGATTGTTCGGCCGTGGACGTACAAGATTATACAACGGGCTAAGATCGAACGGTTGAGGCTTGTTAGATCTAATGACTAAAAATGAATTTGAGATAAAAGTCCTATTATTTGAATTTTAATCATTACACAAAAGCCAAGAAAATGCAAAATAAAAATTACAGCATAAAAAACAAGTCATCCCAAGCATTTTCATGTTTTTTTGCAAAATTAAATACAAATAGTAACTATTTTCGCAAAAATAAACAAGAAATAATATTTAATATTATGTCAAGGACCTATTTGCAAGTAAAAGAAAGATTTCCCTCGTTCTTAAACCCTATCACAAAATCCAGGGGCATACATACAGATTTCCATAAAATAAATAAATTTAAAAAACCATGGAAGGGCTTTTTCTATAAATATACATTAGTCTGGGGTCCCATGTACATATTTTTCAAAAACTTAACACTGAATTTACAATTTTATGTTTTAAAAATAAATATACAAACACGGAAGGGTATGCTTGCAAAATACCCAACTCATGTGGCTCGCCGCTTGAGTTGAGCTAGCGTGGACACGTGGGCAAATACATGAAAGAACAAGGGTCTGTATGTAATTTTTACACATTTATTTACATCCAGATAAATATTTAAGTACTAAAATAAATAAGAAAAAAGGCATAAGAGGTTAAGTGTAAATTACCCCCATTAAGTGCCCATCATGCGGCTGAGGATGGGTCACTTGACACGTGATGACATGGGATGGCTTGATGATGGTTCGGCCGTGGACGTACAAGATTAGACATCAGGATGAAATCGAGCGATTGAGGCTTGATAGATCCAACGATTAAAAAGGAATATGGGCTCCTCCCTAGATCTGACGGTTGATGCTCATGGCGAAGAATATGGAAGAAGGTTGCCTTCCCTAAGCTTCAATCCTTTGATCCTCCCTCCTCCTCCCTTCTCAGATGCTTCCAATATGCCCAATCACTCCATGGAGGTGTTCTGCAGCTGGGGGTATCCTCAAAGTGGTTCGGGTACCGTTGGAAGATCCCTGGAGCTCTTCGTCTCCCCGAGGTTGAAGCTGGAATCAAAGAGGCATAGGACATGCCTTATTCCCTCAGGGACCTGCATAGTTAGAAATAAGGGGCTCAGGCGGAGGTCCCGAGTCTATCATTGGTTGGAATAGTCGAAGATGCGGGCGAAATGGCGACGCTCTAGTAAGGGGTAGAGGGTGAGCGTCGATTCATTGGTTAGAGTGTGATCAGGTTGGTTGAATGGACCAATGATGCAGAGAAACGAAGGGGTTAGATGATGGAACGGTCAAGAGGGTCAAAAACAAGGGTGATACGGTGCGAACAGTGGCCGGATCTTAAGAGCTCCAGCGAACTATTGTCTAAATATTACGCTAATACATATGATTAAACATGAAATACAAATGAAGAATAAAAAATTCGATTAAAGACTACCTAGTAATAGTAAAGAGCATATCTCTAACCTACCGGAGACAACAGGGAGCAGGACGGTACCAGAGCTCTGCCTGGACCTCCTCCTCTACTCCTTTCATTGCCTGGAACCACGGGGATGGTCTTGTTGTCACCAGGAACACGCACAAACTAACGGAAGGTGGATTCAGAGCTCGCAGAGGGATCAAATAAGGAAGGAAGAGGAGAGGTATATCTATAAGTATGAAGAATGGTCCTTATTGACCAGCGATTATGAGCGAATGAAGTAGAGGTTAGCACGGAGAATCTAAGAGAACTGGCGATGGATAATGTAGGAAAATGGAGGAAATCAGGGGACGCGATACTTATGACAAATCAAAGACATCAGGGGAGCTAGTTGACTTGGGTCAACAATCGAAGTGTTCTCGTTGGTCCATGTGGACCAACCAGAAAATACAGAGATAAAATGCCTTCATAAAATAAATAATTTATAGTAAATAAATTATTTAATTTTAGATTATAAAAAAAATATTTAATATTTTATGCAGTATTTAGTTGTATTTTTTATTTATTCATATGCAATTTATTACGAGTTATTATTTACAAGTATACTTACAGTTATATTGACCTTGTATATTCTATTTTTATTTTGTATTTTTGATTTTATTATTTTATCTTCATATTTTATATATTTATAACTTTTTTTAGGTACACAAATATATTTTTACTGTATTTTTCTGATGCATTTTATACATTTTAATAAACATGGGTATATATTATATAGGTATAAGTTTTGTATATTCATCTATGTATTTACATAAACTATTTAAGTATTTTCTTTATGGTTTTATTCTATTCTAAATATGTACCTATAATATAAATAATATTATATAACTATAAGATTGTAAAAGAACAGAGTAATAAAATGAATATTTTATTTAGGTATACTATACAATAGGAGTTCAAAACCTAATTTTCTTACATTTAACTCCGAATTAAGTGAAACCACCTTCATTAAATACTTTGTTAAAAGTTATATACAATTAAAGGTGATTTTGAAGTATTTTGAGTTTTATTGAGGAGATACCGGTATGGGAAGTTTGGGTTTTAGTTTTATTATGAGTGTAAATGTATACCGTGAATTATTTTTGTGTGAACAGAATTTTGTATTTTTCTATACATTTTTGTCGACAACTTTCATGACATAATTTATTGATTTGAGGTAAAAATAACAAAGCATAAAGTGATTCCCAAAAATGCTTTATTAATGAATGAATAATTGAAATTCTTATTGTCCTTTTGGCTCTTATCTCCCCTACTTTATCTCTCGTCGACCACATCAATTCTTGACTTGGTCTCGAGGTTTACGGTCATAAAATACCTTTGATATTTTATTTCTTTTTTTAATTTCTTTATTCTTTTATTTTTGGATTTAAGCAATGTAATTTATACAATAGTTATACAGTAAATAATGAATGTTAATTTGTACATAATAATGATATCTACATGCATTTAACTAGGATTTAAAGGTCAAAATGAAATAATAAAGGTGATGAAATGAAGATTCATGGGTGGTCCTTGTCGATGATTTTGACTCTGATTATTACATGGCTCCCAAGCTGCATGAACTATATAAGGATCCTACATAATATCCCTCAGAAAGATACAATCTTAGCCTTAGCCAGTTCAATCAGACTCTCATTTCACCTCTTACTCACTGCAAATTATGCCCCCTATTATGGTTGAGTCCTTACAGAACGATACTTTACCACCCACATACTACTATGACGAGGAAGAAGATCTATCGTGCTGGCGATTTTTCATCACATAATTTCATAGAAGTACACATGTTTGAGCGTACTACATGAGAACGAGTGAGGTCGGGGCTTTGAGTTATGTTGCATTGAAATGGAGAAAAATTCTTAAACTCTAGTTAGATATTTGCTTTTTGTTGTGATGTTAGTGGACACATATTCGGATGTAACTTCTATCGATTAAATGATAATGACGAGGTTGTGTTCTATTTATAGTTAAAAAGTTATTCAGTTTTATTTAATAAGTGTGATTGATAACTAAAATTATATTTCTTGTATAAAGAAATAATTAGCAAAACATCTAATTGATTAAGATACATGAAAAATACATAATGAAGTCAACACAATTTTGAGTGTATACATTTACAACATTGAATACATTCGCATTCCTTATATATACGAATATCTTCACAATTAATGAATAAATACAAATAAGTAATGCAAGTTAACTAAAATACATACATAAAATGAACAAATATAAATTAACTAATAATTAAAACATTAAATATTTATTTATTATTTAATTAATTCTTTTAATATATTACCCAAACAATTTAACAAATCAATAATAATAATAATGACGTAATAGTAGTATATTAAACAACAAAATAATTTGGGGTTCAGACTAGGGATGAGCATTAGGCTGGACCAGGCCGGCCTCGCCCAAAAAACCTGACCTGACCCAAGCTCAAACGAACATTGGACCGGGCTTGGACCCAACATTTAAACACAAAATTTTTTTGATCGGGCTCGGGCTTGGCTCGGCCCAGCCCGACCTAGGCCAAGGGCCCAACTCGAAGAGGACACGAACCCTTCTCATATCCTACACACCTGGAAACTCTCAAATATTGCATGCACACTCTGTTCATGCATCTTGTCTTGACACAATGTTTATAAATCAAGAAAGTCGGGTGTGGGACATATGAGTTGGTGATCATAGTATTTCAATTTGAAATTAATTTTCCTTAATTAATATATGATTTAGATTCTGCTGGTTATTCTTGATTCGTTGGTGTTTATTTTTTTCTGTCAGAATATTTTCTATTATTGAACCTTTCACCCAATATGGCATTATGTTCATTTTTTTACATGCAGTGCATGGTGCACCTGTTGTTGTTAACTATGTAAGTTTGGTTCACTCTTTCAAATATGTAATGAGAGACGTTTATGGTATCTAACATTGAGTGCACCTGTATAAAATGAGAAATCATCTCCGATAGAATTGAGTTTTAGTTGTTTCACAATTAATATGACATATGTTTAAAACAATTTTGGCTCATCCAACTGGAGTTGAGATTGACTTTAAACAAAAACTCAAAGTTAATATTCTATAATGAGTGGAGATGGGCCGACTCGGCCCAAGCCCGACTCATAAGAATTGGGTCGGGCCTGGGCTTGGGCCGAACCAAAGAAAATTTTGGCGGGCCTAAGCCCGGCCCAAGACCCGAGGTTTTTAAATGGGCATGGGCCCTTCAGGGCCTGACCCATTCTCATCCCTGGTTTAGACAAATCGACGAATGATTTGCAACTGCTATGATTGGCACAACAAACTGTTTGCCATACTACAGGCAACACTAACTCCTGTACATTGTGGCTAACTGTTTATCGCTGGTAGTGTCACATAGGTGAGGGCAAACAGTTTCCTAATGCGCACCGTCATTGGGAAATATTTGGAACATGAAAAAAAATGAAGCTGCCCCACCCCAATTTCCCATAATTTTGTTATCTTTTTTTGGAAAATATCACAATGTATATTCATCTATCTCTCTCTCTCTCTCCAATATGCCATTCGAATTTCGTCATAAGTAAAGTATCATATGTCCTCCATCTAGAACATGTAATTTCAACAGTCTAAATATTATTGCAATCGACATGTTCTAGATGGAGGGCATATGGGTATCCGTTTCTGAAGAAATTTGAATGACGTATTGGAAAGATATATAAATAAATATTCATGATAATTTTCAGAAAAATAAAATAAAATAATGCAAAAAAGAAGCATAGGTAATCGTGTTAGCTGCCCGAAGCATCACTATATAACCCTTTGAATATTTTCCCAATAAAGAAATTACTCAACCTTAGGGATCTGTTTGGTTGGTGGGTTACACAAGTGTACCCTTCCTTCCAAACCTCCTAACCCTCCTCACAGATTACTATTCACTGGATAGCCCAACCCAACCCAACCCAACCTAGCAACCAAATAGACTCTAGTGATCCCACCTGGAAATTACTCACCCACCGGTAGGTAGGGCGATGGAAAAAACAACAATTTTGGATTTTGTAATAAAAGGAAATATCTCATTTTTCCTTTGCCGGTTCTTCCCCCAAATAATTTCCCCAAGTCCCAAATCAAAACCCATTTAACCCTGAAACCCAAATCCATCACCAACACTCCCACCTCCGGTCCTCCGCGTCATCTCAGCCCCATATCTCCATCCACCTCCGCATGCCGCCGACTTCTCCGCCGACCGCAACACCAGCCGCCGCGCATACTCAACGTATCCTCCCACCGCCGTGAACTTCCTTCGTTGTCTCACGTATGTATTCTTATTTGTCTTTCTTCTTTAATATCCGTCGTTTTCGTATTTTTTTCGAAAAATTTGCATAATAAGCTGTGGATCATTAGTATCTGGTATTCTGTGGTGCTTTTTGTTCGGTCAGGATTTTTTAAATGCGGGTAACTTAGACATTAGAACACAAGAACTCCAGAGCTCTGCACAAATCAATGGCTAAAATTCCAGAACGAATGGCTACAGGAGTCAGACAATGGGTTGTTCGTGTGGGGAATACCCGCCCCATTTGACACCGGGTTGACAGATAACACGCTCTGATCAAAATGGTTATCTATTGTATTGGATACCAACAACTATGAGAAATGGATAACAGGTTACCCGCAGCATGCATCAGTGGACATAAAGCAATACAAGATATGCACAACAAAGGAAAAGAGCATGGAAACAAATTGCAGAAAAAGATCATTACAATATGAATAATATTATCACTCAGAATACCGTCACTTTCCCAAATGAAGGAGATACCAGAGAGTAACATTTTTTGCACTGCATTACCCTTCTATCTTAAATCATTATCCATTCCTGTGCATTCATTCGATCTGAAGAGTATCCTCTTATATGAGCTTAAGCTGCTCAACTAGTAGAGGAAATAAAAGGCACATTATGCTTACATCCGACCTTACAATGAAGGTCATTTATATTTCAAACAAAAATACTCTATTGGATTAACGACCTTTTTCTTCTACTACAGCACCATAAAAAATATATTGCTGAAAAGGCTTTCTTTTTTCTTAGTGAGTATTCTCATCAACAGTCTGTGTAACTTACACTAAATCATATCATGTACAAACCTTCCATGTTCTATTTCTCATGTCTAATGTCGGGGTCACAGAGTTGACGTTACACGACTTTTGTGTCATCCGGATAGCTGAGGGCCACATTGGATGGTGCAGGTGTGGGCTGCGTTGATGCATACTTTTTGCCCATCTAGTTGATCATCTGCTTATGCCGTTTTCTATAGTTCCGTCTCCAGCATTGGGGGTAGAAGTCAACCTTACCCATCCCTAGCATCCTACGAGTGACGACTGCTATCTACTAGAAGGTCCAGTGCCCCTTCCAAATCAAGAGGACTTATGGGAGGTGCTAGTACAGTGGGCCTTTATTGGAGAATCCCCCACGTATTGATACGATGCACTCAGACTTCTTAGCAGCTTTGCACTGCTCAAACTACTCTTCTGTTAAATGGAAGCAGTTGATTATTGCATAAATTAGATATGCATACTTCTGGAAGTGTCTATTGATTTTTCTCTCTGTATCCACTTCCATAGCACAAGTTGTGTGCATGTTCTTTATGTACAAATCCTAAGATAAGATACTAAGCAAATTATTGATTAAGTACAATCTCTGTTCAAACTGGGATTTTTGTTGGTTATTGCCTAATATAGGAATCCAAAGATAAGATACAATGGGAATTGTGATTCTCCGCAATCAAGATACAAAAACAGCATAGAGCGGGTCACGTAGCAAACTAACAGAACTATGAAGTAAGCTGGGAAAATAAAAATACTCCAGGAAAACACGAAAAGAGATTAGTGGTAACAAAAATGGTAGAAATTCACAGCAGTGGCAGCTGTTGTCTAGGAAGTTGGCGTCTGATGGTGGTGGATGATGGAAGTGGGAGGTCATGGTACGTGGAGCCAGAAAGGTGGTGGCTATCAGTGGCTGGTGATAGAGGATGGGGCGGCAGCAAAGTGGTAGCAGTGACAATTTGGGCCACTGGTCAATTGGGCGTCGTTGATTAGTGGACGAGAGAGAATGGGGTGTTAGTGGGAGGAACCATATCGGTCCCATGGAATTCCCAGTAAATTCAAATGGGGCACCACAACTAGCTTGATCATAGGAATGGATATCTGATGCAGCACGAGAAACTTTACAGATTCATTTTTTTTATTTCTTCTAGTTATGCTACATGACATTTTTTTAAGTAATCGAGTCTGAATTTTCATTTTTTATGATCATGTAAAAAAGTCAATTATATAAGGCCTTATTATCTTTTTTTTGTTTTGTTCTATTTAAAGTTATTTAGTTGTATGATTGGTGGGATTTAGCCTATATAAAGGCACGAGACCCTATGGGCCTGTTTGGTTGCTGGGTTGGACTGGGTTGGGTTGGGCTGGGTTGGGCTGGGTGAATAGTAATCTGTGAGGAGGAAGTACTCTTGTGAATAGTAACCAGGGTTGGGCCAACCCTGCCCAACCCTGCAACCAAACAGGCAATGAATAAGAATAATATTTTTCTCCATTAATTCTCTCTCTCGTTCCTCCCTCCCCTCCCGATTTCTTTTCCCGAAACCGTAAGCCATCCCACGCCACCGCTACCTTTCCCCATCTCCCTCTACCTACCCTCAACTACACCTCCCTCGTCCCCTCGCATTTCGGAACACCACCAACCCCCTGCTCCTCATCTGCACCGCCATCCCCTCCTATCCCCTTCACGGTCGCCGTTGACGCCTCACTCCTCTCCCTGCGCCACCTCCCTACCACCCTCCCACGCCGACGTCGACCGCCTAACACCTCCATACCCTCCCGTCACTCCTCCTTTCGCCCGCGCTGCCACCCGCCAGCCTTCACCGCCTTGTTCCTGCTGCTGCACCGCGCTGCACGTGATCAGGCCCTTGAACTGCTCTCGTTAGGGATGCAAACGAACGAATACGAATGCGAATTCAGGTCATACCATAACCATATTCATTTTATATTACGAATACGAATACGAATACGAATGTTATACGAATGTAAAAAATCAAGATCCATATCCTCAAAATACGAATACGAATACGAATACGAATCTTTTACGAACGAATACGAATATCAACGAATATTGCAATAAAAAATTATATATAAAAGCGTACCTGATTATTTGGCAATCACTTCCGCATTACTTCCACCTTATAACTTGAATATGAAATTTAACTTAGTATGATACAATAACATAATAACGAATAATGCATATTCTAATAAGTTCCATACACAAAAACATTCCATACATTCCATACAAATCTTCTAATAACATCAAATGCTTAGATTTTCAATATGAACAGGCTGAGAAAGGTAGCAAATGCTTAGATTTTCAATATGAAAATTTGCAGTAGTATTTCTGTGATGGAAAATTTTCAAAAACTGCAGGAAAATAATAATAGCTCAGGTAAGCAAGCTTTATATTTCAGGTTCTTATTTAAAACATAAGTGTTGCATAATATACCTATCAAAAAGAAAATAACATTTTGGATTCAGAAGGGACAGTTTTCCACCTAATGCATTCGGTCCACCATCGAAGGTATACTTGTTCCAAACTGATGACAGTTTAAACAGACTTGAAGATTAGAAATATAAATCGATGATAGAAAATTAAACTGCACCTCCAGGAATCGGAGTCTGTTTCACTTCTACTGATCAAATGGCCTAACGTATGAGAGAGAACTCTAACGTGGCCTTTTATATCAGTGAATATAGGCTGCAAGATGATCAGACCTGGAGGGCACCATTCCTTCTTGGTGCGACTATCACTCGCTGCGCACCCTCATGAAGCCTATACGTGATGTATAGACACCATTCCCAGGGCGGCAGGGGCGGCGCTGGGGTGGGCGGAGGGGGGAGGAAGAGGTTGCGGGCCTGCTGCAGGGGGGCGGAAGGGGGCGGGAGGGGGCGGAGGGGGGAGGAAGGGGTTGCGGGCCTGCTGCAGGGGGGCGGCAGGGGCGGAAGGGGGGCGACAGGGGGAGGAAGGAGGGGCGGAGGGGGGCGGTAGCCGGGCTGGAGGCGGAGGGGGGCAAAAGAGCGACGCGCGGCGGTCTGGACTGGAAGAGGAGGGAAGGTCGGGCGTGGGGGGTGGGACTTCCGTGGGTGTTAGAAAAATTTTAGGGAAGAAACCCTACTCTAGGTAATTAGGTAAATAAGTTAAATAAAAATAACTCATTAAGTAACGAATGTTCGTATTCGTAATCGTATTCGTTATATTTTTCGTATTCGTATTCGTATTCGTATTCGTTAAGTAAGGATTCGTATTCGTATTCGTATCCGCAAAAAGTTCGTTTACAATATTCGTATTCGTATTCGTATTCGCCTGTTTTAGAAAAATAAGATCCATATCCTCTTAAAAACGAATACGGATACGAACGAATACGAATATAACCGCATCCGTTTGCGTCCCTAGCCTCGTGCCTTTTGTCCACTGCGGTACGATTAATTCTAAATCCCATTTTTCTGACATCCATAGCGCGGCTTGTTCTTCCTTTTTTTTGGTTTGTTAAAGTTTCCTTGTTGTGCTGGAGGCATTACAATAGATAACCAGAGGCGCTATTAATTATCTCGGTTTGAGCAATCTCCGTGGATACACATCATATTTCCCGATCAGAGAGTCCTATCGTTTTGTTCTCTCATCATTAGCTCAATTAATTATTTCCAGAATCTGATTATTTTTTTGTTCATTTATTTTATTTTTTTGTCTTTCCAGCCTTGTTTTTTTTCTTTTAAAGTATTGTTGCATAGATACGACGCTTAGTCGTGTTGCACTTAGGTTGCATCAATTTGGTATCAGAGCATATCGACCCATTCCGTTTTTATCTTATTGTTTATCGTTAAAAAATAATAAAAAACAAACAACAAAGAAAATAAAAAAAGGAAAAAAAAACACACAAAAAAGGGTTGGGTTCCCATGACTGAAAAACCAAGTACCTCTAAGGCCAGCAACACCACACAAACAGAGCTCTCATTAGAATCTTTGTTCGTTCAAATGAAACAAATGTTTGATCACGTCACCGGACAAATTACCACATTGAATAGTCGTATGCTTGAGAAGGATCATTACGATGAAATGACAACCAAGGATCGTCCTAAGAGACAGAGACGACATTCATAGAGTAATACATCCCGAGACTCTAGTTCTTCTACGGTCGATGGACACGTTAGCGACTATCACTCACATGAAAGCGAAGAAGAAGGGTTGAGAGATGAATCTCCTTTCATTTCAAAGAACCAAAGACTGCACACCCCGGGTTATACGTCACATCCTTAGTGGCTATCATGGTTCTAGGCACGATGACAGAAGGGATCGAGGCATCTGCCTTGATGTTTCGGAATTTGACGGAGGATGAGTCCCTAATGTTTTTATGGATTGTCCCCAAACAGTCGAACACTTCTTCGTATGGAAGACTATGCCCAACGAGCGTAAAGTACAATTCGTCACAGTTAAACGTAAAGGACATGCTCTGCTGTGATGGGATCGTTTGCAATCGGAACGCAAACAAAAGGGAATGGTAAGATCCACACTTGGAGAAAAATGAAAGCCAAACTGAAAACAAAATCTGTGCCTGAATATTACAAGCGAGATCTATATGCACAATTGCAATCTTGGAGACACGATATCATGGGCGTAAAAGAGTACACTGAAGGATTCTAATCTATGATGTATCGCAACCGATTGCAGGAAACTCCTGCCCAGGAAGTCACCTGCTACATGCAAGAACTTCTTTAAGTTATCCAAGATGACCTCCACAATTGTCAAAATGTCGATAATGCCTATAGGCAAGCTAAGCGGGCTGAAGCTAAGCTTGCTAAAGCCCAGACAAGGAGAGCGTCTTTTTTGGTGAACCCCATTGATGTAGATCGGATTTTGCAAAGATGGAGAAAATTAATTTGATGGAGGATTTTTCAGTGGAGAAGAAGATGGAGTGGTTAAGAAGAGAAGACTTGTCAGAGAACGAGGGATTTTGGAGACGAGAAACGTGTAGATCGCGTAAGGAAGAGAGAGACGAGAGAGGGAGATAGAGATACAATCTCAAATTTTTATATCATCTGAAATGTTTAAAATAACAAACTACTATCCCTTTATATAGGAGGGAGGTGATTACAAAACTAGAAACAAATCAAATTCAAATCCCAACTTATCCTAATTTGACTCTAAAAAATTTCAAATCTACTTTATCCTAATTTGACTCTAACTAATTAAATTTGAAATTCAAATTGAAACCAACTAACTAACTTGAGATCACACGTGATCTCTTTTATTTAAACAAAATTGCGACGACTCAAATAAACGTAAATAAAATTAGCCTCTAAGTAACGGATAAAAAGTAAAACATGAGGCCCTATTTATCCGTTTCACGCTGCATCATTTCTCCTCCGCTTGAAAAATTTGTCTCCCGACGAATTGCTTGATCTTCGGGCTGTTGATGGAGAATTTCCACATAGCTTGTTGGTTGAATCTCCCAATTTCGCTCCTTTTCCATGTTACGTTTATAATTTTTTCCCACTGAGGGGTATGGTTGCAAAAGTTCTACTCCTTCACTTAAAAATATCCCATAGCATAATATATCCTCTAATTGGCTCTTTGGATAAAATTTTTTAGAAGTAAGGGTCTCCCTGCAAATATTCCAAAATAATTTCTTATCCCAAATTTCATGGGATTCGAATCGTATAGATAAAGGGCCCCTCGTTAGGGTTCTTCTTCCTTTCAAACTGCTGCAACAACGCCGTCGAGGAGGGAGCTGCAGGCGGTACGTGTGTTGCGCAGGTGACACACAGGCGGGCGACGACGAGGAATCACGGTAGCGGCGCGTTGGTGGGATCTCGCAGGGGCGGCACGCGGTCGACGCGCTGGAGGGTGGCCGTGTTGATGAGGATAGGGGTCGGGGTGACGAGGTTGGGGGGTGCGCTGTAAGGGGTACGGGGGTGGCTGAAGGGGACGTTAGCGGTGGAGGGGGTGAGGGATTCTTCGGAGGGGGTGATGGGTTTTGCCCTGACGGAGGAACGATGGTGGGATGGGGTGGTGGGGGTGTATGGGTAGCGGAAGGGGGTGCTGGCTCTGGAGGGTGTGTCGCAGAGGGTGCGAGGGCGGCGAAGGGAGGTGGTGGGGTCCGTTTAGTGGGGGAAGGTGGGTGCAGCGGGGCTAGGGGAATTACCGGAGGTGCGTGGGCTGCGACGAGAGAGGGTGGCGGGGGTGTGGGGGTTGCGGCGGGAGGGGGTGGCGGCGACGGTGAGGCTGTGGCTGGGGGTGCGAGTGCAGGGGTTGTGGCTGGGGTTGGTTGCGGGGCAGACATCGAGGATAGGATGAGGGATGGAGGTGAGGTAATAGTGAGGGGACCTGCGAGGGGGCTGTGGATGGTGCCAGAGTCGATTTCGGTGGCATTTGCAAGTTCGAAAATACGTGGACAGCAAGCAGGTCGACGTTTTCCTCTTCTGTAACGGCCTGGACAGCGAGTAAATTATCATCGACGACGAGTTTTTCTTGATTTTCTTCATCGTAGGTCTGGACAGCGGCTTTTACGATCGAAGATATTGATTCGGCGGCTTATAGAGGCTTGAAATTAGTCATCAAATCTCGTAGCTTTGATTGGAAATCAAACAGTACGCCCATCATCTCCTTGTCGTAGGCTTCTTTGGCTCGTCGTTTACGCTTCGATGAATGATGGTCTTTTGTCGCATGTCGGCGCGAACGTCTGGACGGATCGTCAGATCGTGAGGACAACCCGTAGGCCATGCTCTGATACCAAATGATGCAGATCGGATTTTGCAAAGATGGAGAAAATTAATTTGATGGTGTATTTTTCGATGGAGAAGAAGATGGAGTGGTTGAAAAGAGAAGACTCGTCAGAGAACGATGGATTTTGGAGACGAGAAACGCGTAGATCACGTAAGGAAAAGAGAGATGAGAGAGGGAGATAGAGATAAAATCTCAAATTTTTATATCATCTGAACTGTTTAAAATAATAGACTACCATCCCTTTATATAGGAGGGATGTGATTACAAAACTAGAAACAAATCAAATTCAAATCCCAACTTATCCTAATTTGACTCTAAAAAATTTCAAATCTACCTTATCCTAATTTGACTCTAACTAATTAAATTTGAAATTCAAATTGAAACCAACTAACTAATTTGATATCAGACGTGATCTCTTTTATTTAAATAAAACTGCGATGACTCAAATAAACGCAAATAAAATTAGCCTCTAAATAACGGATAAAAAGTATAACATGAGGCCCTATTTATCCGTTTCACGATGCATCACCCGCCCCATAAACTAGTGTCCCTATGACGACCTCCAAACCAATAGATTCCCCATCAATTGCTACAGGTAAACCCCAAACTAAATCCTCAATTGTTGCCGTCGCTCGTCCATTAAGTGGAAACCCTGGACCTAGCATCTTGGGAAGCCGACCTATTGTGGGACTTGATACTTGTTTCAAGTGATATCAGAAGGAACATCGAGCGGTTGAGTGCCCAAACCCTAGGGTTGTTGCCGCCCATTTATGCAACACGGAGGACTTGGAAGCTCCTGCTCTAGATAATCAGGAAGCATCCTCTAAAGAGGTTCAAATCGCATTGACTGTCGTCACCATCGGAGCCGATGAATACGAACTTCTTGAGGTGGATGGAGATATATTTGGACCTTTTCTGATGATTGAACATGATGTATTTATTGCTCATGACATCGCACCCACGAGCATCTTACTCGCCCCCACTATCGATGATGCTAACAGTTGGCCGCGACGAAGCATATTCTGTACCACATGCACCTCGGGAGGACGTCGATGCTTGTTGATTGTTGACGGAGGAAGCGTTGAGAACATTGTATCTCGAGAACTGGTCGACAAGTTGGAATTTCCAACTCAATCACTTGAGAAATCGTACAATATGGCATGGTTTCGAGGTGGCACTCAACTTCCGATTCATCGTCAATGCCTCGTTAGCTTCTTGATTGGCCTTTCTTATAAGGACGAGGTCTGTTGCCACTCCTATGGATGTCTGTTATGTGCTACTAAGGAGACCTTGACAGTTTGATCGGAGCATTGAATACAATGGAAAATTGAACACGTACTCATTTCTTGTAAACAAGGTACGCGTGACCCTCAGGCCGCAACGCGAGACCCTTAGCCCTCGACAGGTGGCTTCTCTTCGATCTGCAACCACACAATATGGTAGAAGTACTCCACTGTCAAAGCCTTCGACTTTCGGTCGTGCATTGTTAATGGAAGCCCATGGGAAGTTCATGAGAGCTCCACTATTTACGCATTGGTGGGACGTGAAGTGAACGAACAAGAGACGACCTTACCCGAAGTTCCATATGAGGTAAAACCAATCATTCAGAAGTTTGCGAACATTATGCCTAAAGAATTACCTGAAGGATTACCCCCGTTACGTGACATTCAACACCATATTGACCTAGTCCGTGGAGCAAGCTTACCACATTTACCACATTATCGGATGAGCCTGAATGAACACGAAATGAGCAAACAGGTTACTGATCTTCTGCGACGTGGTTATGTTCGAGAGAGTATGATTCCTGTAGCTATTCTTGCTCTACTTATGCCAAAAAAAGATGGCACATTGAGGATGTGTGTGGATAGCCGTGCTATCAACAAGATAATGGCCAAGTATCGCTATCTGATTCCACGCCTTGATGATATGATCGACATGCTATCGTGTGCCAAATTATTTTTCAAGATGGATCTTTGTAGAGAGTACCGTCATCTTCGCATCCGGCCTAGGGATGAGTGGAAGACAACTTTCAAGACCAAAGAGTTCCTTTATGAATGGACAATAATGCACTTTGGCCTGTCTAATGCCCCCAACATTTCATGCGAACCATGAATCATGTATTGCAACCCTTCATCGACAAATTTGTGGTTGTGTACTTTGATGACATATTGATTTACAACTTGACTAAAGACGACCACTTAGCCCACTTGCGGCAAGTCTTAGAAACCTTGAGAACCCAACAATTGTTTGTCCACCTTAAGAAATGCTCCTTCATGTATGACACAGTCCTCTTCTTTGGATACATTGTGACCGCCGACGGACTCAAAGCCATCCTCTCCAAGGTTCAAGCCATTCAGAGCTAGCCAGTGCCTCGAACCCTCGTCGAGATTTGCAGCTTTCTGGGGTTGGCTTCTTTCTATCGACATTACATTCGAAATTTCAGCACTTGTGCTGCTCCATTAACAGATTGCACGTAAAGGTGCATCAACATGGACTCCTGAAGCAGAAGCAAGCTTTCTTAAGCTAAAGCATCAGTTGGCCAATGCCCCTGTCTTAGCACTTCCCGACTTCTCCAAGATTTTTTTAGCTGACTGTGATGCCTCACATGTCGGGATTGGTGCCATCCCGAGTCAGGAAGGATGACCCATGGCATTTTTCAGTGAAAAGTTGAATGAGGCTCGGTCCTAATATTCCACATATGATGTCGAATTCTACGATGTGGTGCAAGCTCTCAAGCATTGGAGGCATTATCCAATTTAGCGAGAATTTGTCCTTAACTCTGATCATGAATCCTTAAGATATCTTACTCTCAAAAAACCCTTAACACGCATCATGCATAGTGGGTTAGTTTCCTCCATGTAACATATTTTTCATTTTGAATGCCATTTTGCGGTAACTCCTACCTTCGGAGTTCACCATCTCTTCTACTCGAAAAAGTGGGTTAGTTTCCTCCAAGAATTCACCTTCCACCCTAAGCACAAGGTTGGGACCCTAAATTGCTTGGTCGATGCGTTAAGCAGATGAACACATGTCTTATCCACAATGACAATAAGTACAATGAGATTTGATGCTATTAAAGATCTTTACCCCACTGATCTCGACTTCGGATCCATTTATGTAGAGAGTGTTGGCACTGGACAAGATTCAACAACCACTTATGTCCTTCACGAGGGATTCCTGTTCAAGGCACACCGATTGTGCATTCCTTCCTTTTCCCACACTTTGGAAGGGATAAGACCGTGGCTGTCTTCCAAGAGCGATTTTATTGGTCACAATTAAGGAAAGATGTTACAAGATTTGTTACAAAATGCCAAATATACCAGAGATTCAAAGGCCACATGCAGAACACTGGGCTTTACCTACCTCTACCAATCCCTTTGCGACTGTAGGAAGACATCACCATAGATTTTGTGTTGGGCTTACCCCTCAAGGTACGAAAAGTTGACTCTACTTTTGTGGTTGTGGATAGATTTTCTAAAATGACACATTTCATTGCATGCAAAAAAACTTCAGATGCATTCCATGTCATTGATTTTTTTCATGATGTCGTTCGATTGCATGGTGCTCCACGTTCTTTTCCTTCGGATCGTGATACTAGATTTTTGAGTCATTTTTGACGCACTTTTTGGTCTCGTCTCGGTACTTATTTACAATAGCACTGCTTATCATCCACAAATGGATGGACAAACCGAAGTAGTTAATAGATTTTCAAGGAATTTATTGCGATGTCTTGCAGGGGACTCTCCGTTCAAATGGGATCTAATTCTTCCTCAAGTCGAATTCACGTATAACAGTTCCACTAATAGATTCACCAGTAAATCACCATTTGAGAGTGTTTATGGATTTTCGGTTCACCAATTTCTATATCTTACCTCCACAACCATGCATGGGAGGATTAGTGCAACAACTGAGGACCTGGTCGAACTCCTAACCCATATCCATACCGAAATCTAAGCTAAACTCCAAGCCGTGACCTTGAAATACCAAGCCTAAGCCAACCTACATCGCCGAGAGAGCGAGTTCGGAGTTGGAGGTTTAGTGATGGTCCACCTAAAAAAATAGAGGTTTCCTTTAAGTGTCCAGTAAAAATTGAGTGTTTGAAAGATTAGTCCATTCCGAATCCTCAAGCGAATTGGGCAGAATGCCTACCTACTTGATTTACCATCAGATGTCTAGACGTCATCAATTTTTAATATTTCAGATCTTTTCTTATATCATAGAGATGACCAGACAAATGCAACCACGCTTGTAGGTTCCGTTGATGATATATACCAACCACCAACTGCGACTGATGTCGATCAGGTAGAAGATATTGCTGATCTGCGAGATATGACGACTAGATGTGGCCTCTTCCGACATTATCTAGTCAAGTGGAAGGGACGATCTCTGATAGACTGCACATGGATTGACAAGGATGAACTTTGACAACTTCGCTCTGATATACTCCAGAATTATCGCGACGCCATCTCGATGGAGCGAGATTCTTCTCAACAGGAGGAGCTGATGCAACATGAGAAACTTTACAGATTTTATTTTTTTTAATTTCGTCTAGTTATGCTACATGACATTTTTTAAAGTAATTGAGACTGGATTTTCATTTTACTTGATTATGTAAAAAGGCCCATTACATAAGGCCTTATTATCCCTTTTTTTGTTTTGTTCTATTTAAAGTAATTAGTTGTATGATTGGTGGGATTTGGCCTATATAAAGGGCCCCCACCCTTTGTAAAAGGCAATGAATAAGAATATTGTTTTTCTTCCCCACTAACTCTCTCTCTAAGACTTGCCATGGTACCCCAAACCTACAAGCACACTTGTAGAGCGCAGTACAGCAGAGAGTTGTATCTCTCTCTCTCTCGTTCTCCCCTCCCCTCCTAATTTCTTTTCCCAAAACCCTATACCATCCCATGCCGCCGCTACCTTTCCGCATCTCCCTCTGCCCACTCTTGACTACGCCTCCCTCATCCCCTCACATTCCTGGAGCACCGCCAACCCCCCCGCTCCTCCGTACCACCATCCCCTCCTATCCCCTTCACCGACGCCTCTCTCCTCTCCTTGCGTTGCCTCCCTACCACCCTCCTGCACCGCCCCCGCGTCGACGCCGACTGCCTAGCACCTCCATACCATCCCATTACTCCTTTTGACCCCCGGTCCCTACACTACCGCCACCTGCCAGCCTTCACCCACCTTCTTCCTGCCGCTGAGCCGCACTGCTCGTGATCAGGCCCTTGGGATGCACTCGTGCCTTTTGTCCACCGCGGTAGGATTAATTCTAAATCTCATTTTTCTGGCATCTGTAGTGTGGGTTGTTCTTCCTTGATTTGGTATAGTTTCCCGCTGGAGGCATTACAATAGATAACCAGGGGCACTATTAATTATCTCGGTTTGAGCAATCTCCGTGGATAAGCATCATATTTTCGATCATAGTCCTATCGTTTTTTTCTCTTATCATTGGCTCATCATTAACTCAGTCAATTATTTGTTAATTTCTAACCCGCCTTGCCTTTTTCTTTCTTTTAAAGTAATGTTGCATCGATACGACGCTTAATTGTTGCACTTAGGTTGCATCAATACCCGAATTGGATTGTCTAAATGTATTACCCAGGGTTAAAATTACATGGATCGAAAGGGATATCCACACGGCATGACTATCGTGAACACTCACAATTAGAGGTCGACAGGGATTACAAAATCATTTATAAAAGAATGAAGTTACAAGTGGTCACCAATGTTTAGAAAGGCGGCCCGGACAACCACATAGCGTATTCATGCCCCCTAACACATTGAATATAACATATGCATTTCATATGCGCTTAAAGGGCATATGCAACAACATATGTATTATTGAAGCCCCTCGAAATTTATTACTTGTTTTATTTCCCAAAACCTTCTTCCCAAATACGCAAACACTTCCTCTCGTGAGAACTCCCCTCCATGTTTTTTCTCCTTCGAGCCCTAATGCACGGCTCCTCCTCCGCCTTCCTTGGGCCGCGCCTGCTGCTGCACATTCGCCTTCCCTCGTACGGATGCTCCTTTACCTTCCTTGGGCGATGCGTGCTGCTACACCTCCGCCTTCCCTCGTGTTCCCTACTTGCGTATCCCAAGACCTTTGCCTTCCCTCGTGTTGTCGACTGCGAAGCCCTAGACCTTCACCTTCCCTTGTGCTTCCAGCTTGCATGTTGCTGCTACCAGGGATGCAAAAAATGACTTAAACAATCCTTTAAACGTCTACAACCCTTGATCACACCGAATAGTCAAAGTCAAGCTCATACGCAAGCGAGTCGCATAAACGACGTTAAATAACGGCATAAATGGTGTTAAACTATCATTTAAACGGTTCAGTTGTTGACTTTTGTATTATCCTTGACTTTTGGATTCATGCTATGAATTGTAATTGTTTATGTTGTCTATTTGGACATTTGACTATGGATTCTAGTTGTTTATGCTATTTTTTTTGACATTTGGATGAAAAATTCCTTGAACTTGATAATATTTGATCTATATTGTGAATATTTGATTATATTTTTTAATTAATTTATATTTTTTTAATGATATATATGCAATAATTTTTTATTAATTAAAATGCAAAACTGCATAACACATTTAATTCCATTTAAACTCTCGCATGCCATTTAATTAGTAATCAGTGACGCACCAACTGAATATTGACTACTGCTTTTTGAACCTTGGTCGCTTCTCTGCCAGTACTCTTCGAGTCTATGCAACTTTTACTTTTTTCTTTGTTGTTGAGTACTGGTCTCAAATCTACTTTTATTTATTGTTATCAAAATCTACTTGTATTATAATGCTCTAATCTACTTTTTTATTGGATTACACTTTTCTTTTCTTGAGAATAATCAACAAGAGATGATACACTGATATGCTAGTTTTGATTTTAAAAAAATACTGACATGCTAGTGATTTTTGTTAGAATAATCATCAAGAGAGTAGTGTGTTTTTGTGAGATATGCTTGTGGTTTCTTAGCAGTAGCACATACAAGGTACAAAGACGATAAATGACAAAAAGGATGTGAGGATGAGTAATTGTCATCATTTGTTCAAGTTGTGCTTAGGTCAAAATTTGATATGCAATTCTAGTTTATTAACTATTTAGTATTTTCCGATGAATTTAGGTCATCATGGATTCAGAACCCACACTTGTTGTGGAACATGTGTTATTTGTTCTACCCGGAACCATCGATCTGGGATGGAAATATACTATCTCATGGAGAAGATCGATCTGAATTTCGTGCCTTGTCGCTTGTGTGACAAGGTATTGAAAGGAGGAATCAACCGAATGAAATAACATCTTGGGCATTAAAGGTAATCACAAATCATTCCCTAAGTCATACTCTGAAATGCAGGAGATATGTAATTACCTTGAGGGAATTATGAATAAGAAGAACGAGAAAGATGTCAGTTTGAAAGAAATGAGAGATGAGGTGATGATTAGAGCTACATACTCTTCTGCAACACCATGTGAAGGAACATGTCCTGGAAAAAGACCGATCATCTGATGACGGTATTGCGTCATTTGGCACAATATGCCAAACTGTTATCAAGGAAACACTAGCCAAGGAGAAATGCGTGCGTGTTAACAAATATATAGCCAAATTCTTCTATGACTGTGATATTCCTTTCAACGTGGCGACCAAGACCTCTTTCATACGCATGCACGAAGTAATTGGCCAATACAGAAGCGGCTACAAGTCACGATCTTATTATGAATCGCAGAGCCTTTGTTAAAGGACGAAGTGGAAGAAATAAAAGAATTTTTGAAAGTGCACAAGGATGCATGGAAGAAATGTGGAAGTTCCATCATGACAGATGCATGGATTGCCATGAGAGGAAGAAGTATAATGAACTTGTGTGTTAATTGTATCTTGGGCACATGTTTTTTGAAGTCCGTTGACGCTTCAGTCGATGCACGAATAACTGAATATATATCCTTTTTGGTGGAGTATTGCATCAAGGAAGTTGGAGTGGACAATGTTTTGCAAATCATGACCGACAATGCATATGCTAATATGGCGGTTGGGAGGCTCCTAAAGTGCAAATATCCAAATATATTTTGGTCATCTTGCGCTGCTCACTACATAGATCTCATGCTTGAAGAAATTGGTATAAAGAGTTAACGGACAAAAAATGTATAGCAAAGGCCAGAAGACTGACTATTTTCATCTACAATGGTGCAAAGACTCTCAATTTGATGCGACACTTAACCCAAAAGGGTTAGATAGTCGGATTGAGGCAAACAAGATTTGCCATTTGTTTTCTCACGCTACAACGTATCTTCAAAAAAAAAGACAAGTTGAGATTGATGTTTTCTTCTGATGAATGGAGAGAGTGCAACTAGTCCAAGACAAGGGAATGTGATATGGCTGGAACAATTGTTCTTAGTACATCATTTTGGAGCCAAGTTTCCTTGATCTTGAAGGTCTTTTCCCCGCTCGCCCGTCTCTTGCGTATTGTTGATGGCGATCGGATGCCATCATCGACCTTTGTGTATGGAGGTCTTGAAGATGCGAAGAAGGAGATAACAAGTCTTTAAAGATGTTGAGTATTTATACAAGCTTTAGATTGGTGCCATTGATTCAAAGTCGAGATGGATGTTAGATAATTCTCTTCACATTGCAACTCACTATCTCCACCCCTATTTTTTATAGGAATGATAAATGCGTTTTAGAAGATAACTTCATCATAAATGGCTTTTTGTATTGCTTAAAGATATTTTACACTGATTTGGATGTTCAAGATGTCATTACAACAAAAGAAATGATTCTTTATAAAAATGAAGATGGTGCATTTAGTAAACCACCGGCTATCGAGCAGAGATCCTTCAATTTTGATAGGTTCAATCCATGTAGTAAAGTATCATTTATAATATTCACTTTACATATATTTCAAGTATGTAAGGAGTAAGGAGTTGGCATCTTAATTTTTCTTCTAGCTAATTGGTGGTTGCCAATGTTGTAAAAGTCGGTCGACTGGTCGAACCGAGGGGGGAGGGGGCGACTAGACTTGGCCTAATCGGCCATTAGTCGATCAACTCGACTAATCTGGACGACTAGCCGACCGAGTCGGTCGACTTTTACATAGAGTTTTTTGTTTTATATTTTTTTTGCTTTTTTAAAAAGCAAACCTATTCTAATATACTTAATGTTATATCCAAAGTCAATTTTCTTTTGTTTCGTTATGATAGTATAGAAAATGTACAAACCTATTCAAAAGTAAAAGAATATATGTATTAAAATGATTTATATATTTAAAATAAAAATATCAAAACCGATTAGTGGCTGACTAAATCCGATTAGTTACCTAACTGTCCATTAATCCTTAGTTAGTGACCCCGCCTACCGAGTACCAACTATAGAATTCTGCATCATTGGTGGTCGCTATGTGGTGGTGAGACACCATACATGAAAACGATGGCAATGAAGATATTAAAGCTGATATCTTTTTCTTCTGGACGTGATAGGAAATGGAGCTCTTTCGCAGCGATACACGCACGCATTTGTGATTTTTGATTTTTGATTGGACTAAGATTGATGTTTGTTTAATCAATTAACATTTTGAGTAAATACTTGCATCGCAGATTCACATTAAAAAGCGGAATAAACTTGAAATCAAGAGACCGAATGACTTGGTATTTGTGAAATTCAACTCAAAATTAAAGGAGTGAAGATTTCAAAAAGGAAGAGACCCATATGTTTCCAAGGATAGGATGCAACGAGCCAGTGGATCGGACCATAGAAAGGCGAAGAAGAGGTATTCCAAAACTCAGTACTAACTTGGAGCTTTTTGGTCGAGGCAAGTGGAGCAGATGACTTGGTGGAGCATAGGAGGAGCCAAAAGAATGTGTGTGCATTACCAAAGGAGAAGGATGAAGAATTTATCACGGATTCTGATAGTGACAGAGACGATAAAGAAGTTCCCCCTGTTATTTTTGTTGATTTAGATAGGAATGTGATTATTTGTGTATGAACCTTTGTTTAAGCTGTTATTCTTAGACATTTTGTTATGAATCTTATGACCCGTTCTTTTATCTAGATGAATGACTTTTGGAAATGCATTGGTTGAAATCACATTGTACAAAAAAGTCTTCACTTCATATTTCTTCCATGTTATATTTTTTTGAAGCATAAATATCTAATATTTAAATTTGTTATTATATTTTGATCATTTTTATAAAAAAATAGAAATCGCATTATCCACGTAGACTTTTGCTTGTTCGCTTACTCGCTTCAGATCGCTTAACCGAACGAATATCGCATACTGACTTTCTACTCCTTGTTGGGAAGTCGGTCGTTGTGGGGCCTGCCACTTATTTTAGGTGTTATCAGAAGGGACACCAAGGGTTCAAGTGCCCAAATCCTAGAGTGGTTACTACCCATATGTGCACTACTAAGGACCTTGATGAACCTGCTCTAAATGATCAAGAACCGTTGAAGGGGATCCAGTCGTGTTAGCTGTCGTCACCTTCGAGTAGATGAGTATGGAGAACTTGGATTTGATGGAGATGTATTTGGACCCATTCTAATGATTGAACATGATCAGTTTATGGCTCCAAACAACGCATACATGAGCATCTTTCTCACCCCTACGATCGATAACGTTGATAGTTGGTTGCGACACGACATATTTCGAACCAGTGACACCTCTGGAGGATGTCGTTGCTCACTAATTATTGATGGAGGTAGCATGGAGAATTTTGTGTCCCAAGAAATGGTTAATAAATTGGAATTGATAACCCATCCACTCAAAAACCTTATAGGGTGGCATTGCTTCGAGGCGACACTCAATTATTTATTCATCTTTAGTGCCTAGTCACTTTCTCTATTGGCCCATCATATAAGGATTAAATTTGGTGCTATGTAGCTCTTGTGGATGTTTATTATGTGTTACTAGGGAGTCCAAGGCAATTTGATTGGGATACTGAGTACATGGCAAACTAAAAATGTACTTGTGTCTTGTCAGCAAGGTACATATGACCCTCTGGTCGTAATACGAGGCCCTTAGTCCTTGTCAAGTGGCTTATCTTCAATTTGTTGTCTTGCAAACCGCTAAAAATGCTCCTCCAGCAAAGCCTTCGACCTCCTTTCCTTTATTGTTAAGGGAAGCTCAAGCATTGCAATGGAAAGTTCATGAGGGCCGTACTATATACGTACTGGTGGGAGACAAAGTGGTTTTCTGACACCAGATAACCCACCCCAAAAGTGGGTTATCTGACGGATAACTTATTTTTGTGTTTGGTAGAGAGTTCCACTATTGAGGAGGTTTGTTGTGATGCGATTGTACTGAAGTTTGAAAAATGATTAGAAGTTTAGTATTTTTTAATTTTTAAATGACAAGATGATATACCATATTATTTTTTATTGGAATGGATGGAAGAGAAATGAGCGATTTGATGTATTAAATGAGATAGAGAGGTTTTCGAGTGGATCCCATGTGATGGAGAATAAAAAATTTGATGGGGGACCCATGGGTGAGATACGAGGGTTTTAGGGGAAAACCTTGGGGAAAACTCTCCTAAGGGGGAGGGGCAAATTTTATGGTGTAACCCCAATCCAAACGGCTGCTAATAAAAGTTCCGCCTGCGATATAATTGATCATCCGAGAGTTTGCTGACATTATGGCTGAAGAATTACCGGAAGGCTTACCTCCATTGCATGACATCCAACACCACTTTAATCTCATCCCGAAAACGAGTTTACTACACTTACCTCATTATTGGAAGAGCTCAAGCGAACATGAGGAGATGAACAAACAAGTCATCGACCTGTTGCGGCGTGGGTATGTTCTCGAGAGCATGGGCCCTGTGACCACCCCTACATTACTTACCCCCAAAAAGGATGGTACGTTGAGGATGTATGCAGATAGCCATGATATCAACATGATCACTGTTGATTATCACCTTTTGATTCTACATCTTGATGATTTGCTTGACATGCTATCATGTGCTAAATTGTCTTCCAAGATGGATCTTCGGAGTGGGTACCATCATATTGCACCCGGGTTGGAGTTGAAGATGAGTGGAAGATTGCCTTCAAGGCTAGAGGATCTTTATGAGTGGACCGTCATACCGTTGGCATGTCTAATGCCCCAAGCACTTTCATGTGTACCATGGGTCATGAGTCATGTCTTATAACCCTTCATTATCAAATTTGTGGTTGTATACTTTGATGATATATTGATCTACAACCTGACTAAGGACGATCACTTAACACACTTGCGACAAGTCTTGGAAGCATTGAGCACCTAACAATTGTTTGTCCACCTCAAGAAGTGGTTGTTCCTGTCTGACTATGTTCTCTTCTTGGGGTACATCGTATCTGCTGACGAACTCGAAGTTATCCCTGCCAAGGTTCATGCGATTCAGAACATGCAAGTGCCACGAACCATCATTGAAATTTGCAGCTTCCTGGGGTTGGCTTCTTTCTATCAACGATTCATCTCAGAACTTTAGTGTATGTGCCACTCTATTAATCTATTGCACGCGTAAAGGCGCTCCCACTTGGACACCAGAAGTAGTTTGCCAATGCCCTTGTTTTAGTGCCTTCTGATTTTTTCAAGATTTTCATGGTTGACTGTAATGCCTCACACGTCAGAATTGGTTCTATCTGGAGCTAGGAAGGCCGCTCCGTTACTTCTTTTAGTGAAAAGTTGAACGAGGCTCGATCACGCCATTAAGCAGACATGCACATTTCTTAATCACGATGACATGAAGCGCAACATGATTTGATGCTCTCAAAGATCTTTATCCCACTGATCTTGATTTTGGCTCTATTTATGTAGAATGTATTGACACTGAACAAGTATCCACAATCGATTATGTCCTTCATGAGGGATTCTTGTTCAAGGCACATTGACTTTGCATTCCTGCTAGTTCGCTTCGTGAAACTCATTTCAGAATTGCACAATGATGGGTTAGTTGGTCGCTTTGGACGAGATAAAATCGTGGCTGTCCTCCAAGAGTGATTTCATTAGCTACAATTGTAGAAGGATACACGATTTGTGCAGAAATGTCAAACATGCCAGAGATTCAAAGGTCATTGGCATAATACTGGACTCTATACATCTCTCTCAATACCTATGTGACCTTGGGAAGACATCACCATGCATTTTATGTTGAGCTTACCTCTCATGGTTAGTAAAGTCGATTTTATTTTTGTGGTGGTGGATCGGTTTTCCAAAATGGCACATGACTTTAGCTGGATGGAGGACTCTGGAATGGCTGGCAGGGCAACTCTAGTGGATGGCTCGAGAGCAAGAAAGCCAATCACATCTAGAAAGTAGCCATTGGATTTCTAGCTAGTCTTCCTGGGCCTATGGAGATTATAGAAGACATAAGAAGAATCTATTACTATTACCATTACATACGACTGCATGCTGAGCGTGGGCAAGCGAGGGCAAGCAATATTTTGAAGCTTGAGAAAGCGAGCCCTTATTTGTTGTCAACTTTTTTGGTGACAACCTGCATCACTCCGAAGGGTGCGTCGAGAGGCTGAAGTGGAATCGATCTTTGTCTCATGCAAAAAAAGTCTTTAGATGTATCTCATATCGCTGATTTATTTTTCCATGATGTCGTTCGACTGCATGGCATTCCTCGTTCTTTTACATCTATCGTGACACATGATTTTTATTTTGAGTCATTTTTGGCGCATGTTTTGGTTTCGTCTCGGTACTAGTTTGCAATATAGCACTACCTATCATATGTAAACAGATGGACAAATCGAAGTAGTTAATATGTCTTAAGGGAACTTATTGAGAGTCTTGCAAGGGACTCTCCGTCTAAATGGGACCTGGTTCTTCCTCAAGCTGAATTCGTGTATAACAGTTCCACTAATCGATCCACTGGCAAATCACCCTTTGAGAGTGTGTACGGCTTCCCGATTCCTCAATTTCTAGACATTGTTCCCACAACCATACATGGGAGGACTAGTGTACCTGTTGAAGACCTGGTTGAGCACTTAACTCACCTACATACAGAAATCCGAACGAAACTCCAAATCATGCCCAGAAATACCAAGCCCAAGCCAACTTACACCATATAGAGAGCGCGCTTATTTATTTTTTAGAAGAAAAAGGGTGGCCTCCCTTTAGAGTTGGAGATTAGTGATGGTCTACATAAAAAAAGAGAGGTCCCTTTTGAGTGCCCACCCAAAATTGAGTGCTCGAAAGATTATCCCATTCAGAATTCTCAAGCGAATTGGATAGAATGCTTACCTCCCGTATCTACCGCAAAATGTTCAGACGTTGTTAGTCTTCAGTGTTTCAATCTCTTCCTATATCATGTTGATGATTGGCCATATGGGACCCCGTCAGTTGATCCCGTCGAACCGTTAGACCAGCACCAACCATCTGTTGCAACTAATGCAGATCATATAGATGATATTGTGGACATGCGAGATATGATGACTTGATAAGATCTCTTCCGATGCTATTTAGTTGTGGAAGGGACAACCGTTGGCGGATTGCACACAGATTGATGAAGATGAACTTTGACGACTTCGCACTGATTCGCTCTATAATTATCATGATGCCATCTCGACTGATCGAGATTCTTCTCAGTAGGGCGTTATGCAACCTAGGGGTATTATGAGTTTTATTTATCGAGTAAAAATCCATTTAAATGGTCTGGTGGTAGTGCAGTGTGCCGACCACCCAAAAGATCAAGGTTCAAATATCCCCCGTGGGGGTTGAGTTAGGAAGTCATCAACAACGTAAAAAATAGTCGAATCTTTTGGCACGGATTTGAGCAAGAATCCATGTAGCTGACCCTACTTATAGTGGGAGAAGGTGTCGCCATTTATTTAATTTATTGAGTCAATTTTATTCCGTGGGACAAGCCACTTGGACAAGTGGTTTAAGTCTAATTCTTTTAATTTATTTATGTAAAAGGCCCACTATATAAAACCTTGCCCTATTTCTTTTTGTTTTATTTGAGTCCTAATTGGTGGGATCTAGCCTATATAACGTCCCACCTTTAGGTTTAGAAAATATAAAAGAAACATTATTATTTCCCTCTTTCCCCCGCTTTTCTCTTCCTCGAAACCAACTCTAACCCTTCCCTTCGAATACCTCTGCCTCTAGCGCATCCTTCCGATCCCTTCATCCCTCCTCCACTATGCCGTTGACGCTGCACCGCCTTCCCTCGTCTCCATGCCGCCATTAACCCAACGTCGCAGCCGCCCCATTTCCAGCCACCTGCTGTGCGGCCACAACCTCGACAACACCATTGTTTCCACTCTTACACCGAGTCACCCCGCAATGTGAACCCACGAGGATCCGGGTACCCGTTTACGCGCATCTCGCAATAATTCATTTACATGAGATCGAATTAAGTGACAGAAAAACAGGGAAATTTTTCGCGCGGATAATTTTCCACATGACATTCACAATCATAACCACAAGTTATTAGAACAATTGTCACCAAAATCTTATTTCATTACTTCCATATATTTCACATGTACAAAGTCTGACAGTACATACAGTATATCCCAAAAATCTGACTGAAGAGAAAGAAACATAATACAATATAAATTGAACAAAAATTGGCACAAAATAAACCATACCATTGGGTATAAAATTTATCTCCTGAAATCATTAACCCGCTACTGTGCTAAAGGCTCCTTGCCTGCCAAGCGTGCAAGGAAGAAAAGGCGTCAGCGGGTGCTGCTACTTCCCATAAGTTTATATAAAAATAACATGCATTTATTATTTACAAAAGAAAGCAAGTAGAGAGGCATGAGCAACTCAAATTTAAAATTTATTTCTACTTGCAAATGTAAAAGGTTTTCAAATCTCTAGTAAGTACCTCTCATGATTAGCCATTAACCCAACATTTCCCACATAAGCATATTTATTTTATAACTAATTGATCATAGTAAGTATATTTCATTCTCATATTACTTAGAGATCATATTTGTGGATTTTGATGATGGAAAAGATGAGATGAGAAGATATAATGATTTATTAAATTCTTAAGTCTAGTGGATAGTCTGTGGTCTTGGTTCGTGTGAAACCTCACACTATGACTCTAAGACTTGGGAAAAGTCTTAGGGTTGGGGTGCCTCCATAGGCATGCGGTGTTGTATAATGCATCCTAACTAAGTTCCCAACACGTCCACTAGCTTAATGAGATTTCGAATTAGATTATAGTCTTTTCCATTTACTTAACTTTAATTTAATTGTAATCCCTTAAAACCTTATATGCAATTGTCTCTAATGTAACTCTAGATGATGTAGATATAGAAATGGATGATCTGGATGTAAAATCAATCCCTTCAAACCTCAGTGCAACATCCTCAAATGTAACTCTATGATGTAGATATAGAAATGGATGATTTGGATGTAAAATCAATCCCTTCAAACCTCAGTGCAACATCCTCCAATGTAACTCTAGATGATGTAGATATAGAAATGGATGATTTGGATGTAAAATCAATCCCTTCAAACCTCAGTGCAACATCCTCAAATGTAACTCTAGATGATATAGATATAGATATGGAGGATCTGGATGTAGAATCGCCAAGTCTGTTGGCGAAAGAAAAACTCAAGCGGTGAAGAAGCCAACAAAAGGGCTCTTCCGTCTCGCCCCCTAATTGGAAGGACGGTCCAATAGAGGGATAGGTCTACTCCCAAACTACGCCACTGAGACGGGTGAGAGGGACTTCCCGGAAAAGTCGCTCTAGAAAACAGCCCGACCGGTAACGGGCAACCGAGCTCGTACGTAAAACTGAAAACCAAGGATCCCCCCGCCTGGGTATCCTAAAACAGAGGGTAAGCGGAACCGGTCTAAAGTCGGGATCCCAACGAGGTGTAAAAACACTGCGAGCTCGCGTAAAAACCGAAGGGGGATTGGGATCCTAGACCCGCGCACTTGGCGGCCGCTGCCCAAACTGGGCTTCCTATCTTCCGCCCAGTTGAGGGTCACCGTGCCCTCGCACAGTTAGGTGTAGGGGTCACCATAATTGGCATGATATAAATCGTCATTTGATTCTTATTAACCACAGAGGTTCTTTAATCATATATATTCATGCCCTTGTATCTTGTATGATTGATTTTACAGATCTATTTGCTTATTCCACATCATCAATTGTGATAAGAGATGTTCATATCATAGAATACTAATAATCATTGATGATGAGTTTGTACCATTGAAGAATACTTAAAATTTCACTCAAATTATAATCTTAATATCTAGAGATCTGGAACCAAGGATGGATCTGAATTTGAGATTCAATCTACACAAAACTCCCACTTTTTAAATTTCTAAAATATAAATTTTGAAATTCTTGGACAGATCTGAAATTGATTTAATTTTACACTAAAACCCCCATATTTTAAACTATTAAAACATGAATTTTATAGTCATTATACAGATCTGAAGCCAAATGATAGTTCTGAATTTAAACCCAAGTCGTATGCTAAAACCCCAAGTTTTCATCTCTAAAATGTGAGATCTGTAACTTCAAAATTTGATCTGATCTCAGATTAGAATTATATGAATCAGTGCTTTTGAAATCTGTAACGTCAAAATCAGATCTGATTTCAGATTAGAATTATGTAAATCAGTGGCTTTTTGAAGAGCATAATTTTTTATGCAAACCCCTCAATTTCAACTCAACTCCAATCGAATTTCATCATCCAAATTCATCTACAAAATCCCCAAATTTTCATCTCTAAAATCCCAAGTACAGGAGCTCTAATCAGATTTGAAATTTCTCTAACTTTTACACTCAGTTGCTTTCAAAGAGTGAAAAGTTCACATGAAATTCCCAAATTTTAATCTTTTCAAATCTGAAACTCAGGAACTAAACTTAATTTGAATTAGGTTTAAAGTCACATATAATGGCAGCAAGAAGGGCTAAGATTTTACATAAAATCAAGCACAATAATCATGTATGTCAGCAATGAGGGGAAGAAGGATGATACATATATCAAGTGAAATGAGCATGCATGACAGCAAGGAGGGGAGGGATGTACCTTGATTAAATCCTAGGTTTTGAGATGCAATTTGGCATGTAACAGCGGCTTAAACCACTGCTGGACAGCATCATAACAGGAAAAAGAATATAGATTAGAGCCTAAATGTTGATTTTTGATGGATAGAAATGAGAAGGGGAATGTACCTATTTGTATCTGCTATACTTAGAGATTAGCTTGCATGCATGGGGGATCCTCAAAAGGCTTTCTGCAGTTGCTCCTGCTGCTCTTCCAGGAGCAGAAATGGTTGTTAAAATAGTCCTGGCAGCTGCTGTAGCAACATGCTAAAAGAGGAGAAAGAATAATGGAAAAGGGAAAGACTTCTGGGGAATTTTGTGGAAAAAAAGAAAACAAGGAGATAAAGGAGACTTACGTATGGAATAGAGGCTGGAAACTAAGGCTAAGAACAACAGTTCCAGGGCTGGACAGGGGAGTTTTGGAATATCCAGGAGCTTTATGAACCTTAGAAAAAAAAATTCCATGTAAATTAGGCTGCTGTAGCAGCAATAGAGAAGAAGAGGAAATGGAGATTTGAGGAAATTTGGAAGAGAAGATGAATAGAGGCTTTAATCGTACTATGAATCTCCAAAATGGAGAAGAAGAGAAGCCAAACTTTGATGCCTCGCCGAAGCGTGCGGAAAAGGAAAAAGCAGCCTGGAAGAAAAGGGGGATTGAGGTGTGCGTTGGGTTCTTCTCTTGGAGATGGAGGAGAATATAAATAAGGGGTGTTGGGCGGATGGAATAAAGCGGAATAGGGTATGTGCCGTTTTCTTTTCAACACAAGGGTACACGTGTGTGAGCTATAGGTTTTATTATTATACTTCTTTATTTTACTTCATATATATATTTTTAACGTACCGACTGTGGCCTGTAACAGAGATTGATTGGATTTTTTTATTAAATTATTGTTATTTTTATAACAAAACTTTCTTTATTTGAGAATAACGTAAAGTTGACCGTATTTATGCTACGGGCTTAGGATTTCGGCACGAAATATTTTGAATTGATCGTCTTTGAACAACGATGACATAAGAGTATAATGTTGGTATCCTTTTGATCGAGTTTGGATGCCCGAACAATTCGAGATACGGTTTGATTTGGGTTTAAATTTTGTGATTTTAAATAAAATATCAAACGATATCCGATTGATGAACGGTCAATTCCGTTGGTCTTCTTTCGTCAAATCAGAAGTTATGACGGTCTCGCTTCGTTTTGCAGTTTCTGAATTTATGTCGCGGCTTTTCGCGGCGCGCATTACGAAGTGCCCGATTTTTGATCGATTTTCACCCGAACAACTTTTGATTCCACTACCAATTGGTCGTTTTAGGTTGGTTAGTATTGACCAACAATTTTATTGGATTTTTCGGACCTTATTCGGGTCGGGTTCAGGTTTGCTAGTATCTGATTGTTACAATTATAAAAACCTCAAAGGGAGTCTCGTCCTCGAGACTCGAGTTAAGGTCATTATGTATCTTGAATTCTAAATGACCATAAAAACCTCAAAGGGTTATAAACCCATAAAAACCTTAAAGAGAAAACAAGCCATATATTTATCATGTATCTATTTACAAATGCTTGTTTTGATGATTACATCAGAATAGCTGCGGGTATCGTGCCCGCATGTCGGCTTCGGTCTCCCACGTCGCTTCTTCGATGCCGTGTCGGTGCACAACACCTTGACCAATGGAATCTCCTTGCTGCGAAGCTTTTTCACAGCACGGTCAAGTATCTGGACTGGCTTCTCCTCATAAGTCGGATCTGGCTCTACGTCGAGATTCTCGTAACTGATGATGTGCCGAGGGTCCGTGCACATACTTTCTCAGGTTGGATACGTGGAAGACATCATGGATAGCTGAAAGATGTGGAGGAAGGGCTACTCGGTAGGCCACTTTCCTCACTCGAGCAAGAATCTCGAACGGTCCAACATATCGTGGCGCCAACTTGCCACGAACACCAAATCTCTGCACTCCCTTCATGGGAGATACACGAAGAAATACCCAATCTCCCACCTGTAATTTACAGGGATGTTATTAATATGAGGTTAAGTTAATTTTGTAATAAAGGAAGAGAAGAAGATTGGATACCTGGAATTCCAAATCTCTTCTCCGACGGTCTGCATAACTCTTCTGGCGACTCTGTGCCGTCAGAATCCTTCGTCTCAAAAAGATCAACAAGCTTTCGCAGTCTCCTCCAGAAGATCCACGGAGTAAAGAGCATGATCACCTACCTCACGTCAACTGAGAGGTGTGAGGCATCGCCGCCCGTATAGGGCTTCGATGGTGTCATGCCGATACTGGAATGATAGCTGTTGTTGTACGTGAATTCCACTAATGGCAGGTGGTCTTTCCATGACCCTTTCCACTCCAAAGTGCATGCGCAAAGTAGATCCTCAAGCGTCTGAATGGTGCGCTCACTCTGCCCATCTGTCTGCGGATGATAAGCAGAACTCATTTTCAGCTCTGTCTGTAGTGCTGACATGAACTGATGCCAATAATGAGATGTAAATCTCGAATCCCTGTCAGACACTACCTCTCGTGGTATACCATGTAGCCTGATAATATTCTGCACATAGAGCTTGGCCAGTCTGGATGGAGTGTAAGTCGTGTTGACAGGTATGAAATGGGTTGACTTGGTCAACCTATCAACAACAACCCAAATGGAATCATGGCCACCCGGTGTCTTTGGCAATCCTGTGACAAAATCCATAGTCTCCCATTTCCACTAGGGAATGGGGAGAGACTGCGGCAATCCTGGTGCTCTCCTGTGCTCGGCCTTGACTGTCTGACAGGTCATGCATCTGCTGACATGTAGCGCCACATCGCGCTTCATTCCATCCCACCAGAAATATCGGCGCAGATCACGGTACATCTTTGTGCTACCTGGATGGATTGATAACCGTGAACTGTGTGCCTCGTCCAGAATGTCTCTGCGAAGCTGCTCGTCGTTGGGCACAACAACTCGGCCCGCCTTCCATAAAATAGACTCTGCTACAAATCATCAACCTCGTCCTTGACGGCGCGCATGTATCTATCTCGAATCCAATGATCTGTCTTCTGGCCGTCGATGATACGATCCCACAAGCTGCTGAATCGTGGAGGCACGGCAGTAGAAATGTATGCGCTCTCCTGAGGATGCCAATCGGTCAAAGCGGCAAGCGTATCCCATGTATATAGCCAGTTCACCGTACCATCCGCATGTGCTCTCCTGCTAAGTGCATCGGCCACCACGTTTCCCCTACCGGGATGGTAAGAGATCGTGCAATCATAATCCTTCAGTAGCTCGAGACATCTGCGCTGCCTCATGTTCTGCTCCTTCTGATCAAAGATGTACTTCAGGTTCTTATGATCAGTGAAAATCTCGAAATTCACCCCATAAAGATAGTGGCGCCAGATCTTCAAGGCGAAGACAACTGCCGCCAACTCTAAATCATGCGTGGGGTAGTTCCGCTCGTGCGGCCTCAACTGTCGTGATGCGTAAGCAATCACCTGTCCTCTCTGCATCAACACTGCTCCTATACCTTCTCCAGATGCATCTGTATAGATCGTATAGTCCTGAGTGCCTGAAGGAAGAGCAAGAATAAGTATTGTCGTCATTCTCTCCTTCAGTGTCCTGAAGGCCTACTCACAAGAATCGTCCCAAATGAATGGAACTTCCTTCTGCGTCAGTCGTGTCAGAGGACGAACGATGCGTCAAAATCCGTTGACAAAGTGTCTGTAATAACCCGCTAGCCCAAGGAAGCTCCGAATCTGCGTGACAGTCTTGGGCTTCTCCCAAGACATAACTGCATCTATCTTCGCAGGATCAACTGCAATGCCTGCTCCAGAAATGACATGCCTGAGAAACGAGACCTGGGATAATCAGAACTCACACTTGTTCAACTTGGCATATAGCTTGTGTTCTCGCAATGTGTCCAAAACAATCCGTAAATCATTCACATGATCCCATTCGTTCTGTGAGTAGATGAGCACATCATCGATGAACACCACTACAAACTTGTCCAAGTATGGACGGAAAATGTGGTTCATCATATCCATGAAAGCCGCAGGTGCATTGGTGAGCCCAAACGGCATCACCACAAACTCGTAGTGTCCATAGCGAATCCTGAAGGCTGTCTTCGGAATGTCCGACTCACGAATCCTCAGCTGATGGTAGCCTGAGCGAAGATCGATCTTCGAGAAAACCGAAGATCCCTGGAGCTGATCAAACAAATCATCGATGCGTGGCAAAGGATAACGGTTCTTCATCGTTCTTTTGTTCTGCTGCCGGTAATCAATGCACAACCTCATGGATCCGTCCTTCTTCTTGACAAATAGAACCGGAGCACCCCAAGGTGAAGTGCTCGGCCTCACGAATCCTAAATCAAGTAACTCCTGTAATTGCACCTTCACTCCCGCAACTCAGCTGGTGCCATATGGTAAGGAGTCATCGAGATCGGTTGTGTGTCTGGTAGTAATGTGATCTCGAACTCGATCTCTCTCTCTCAGGAGGTAATCATGCTAGCTCATCGGGAAAAACATCTCGATATTCAGATACTACTCGGATATCCTGTATCATCGGCTCCTGATCAGACACCTCCCGAACAAATGCAAGGTAGGTATCGCAACCCTGATCAACAAGTCGCTGTACTCGCAGCACTGAGATGTACTCCATGGTGGAGTTGTGTATAGTACCCTCAAAGGTGAACTCAGGTAAATCTGGAATCCTGAAGACAACTGTCTTCATAAAGCAATCAACAAGTGCATGATGGGCGGATAACCAATCCATGCCTAAAATCAAGTCAAACTCATCAAGCTATAGAAGTAAACGATCTGCGAGCATCTCGTGTCCGTCAATCAGTATGGGCAAGTGCCTGACTATCAGAGAAATGACAAACAACTGGCCACCTGACCCTCGGATGTGATATGAAGAAGAGAGAGTCTCTGCGACTCTACCTAAAGAAGCAAGTAGCCTCGAAGAAAGAAAAGAATGTGTCACACTAGAATCAAATAGAACATGGAAAGGTCGGCTCAAGACTGAGACCATGCCTTTTATTATAGTAGCTGTTGAACGGGCCATTTGCAGATACTTATCATATATGCTTTTTCTCTTCTTGGGATATAATATGAAAATTAATGAAAATTGGTGACATCTGTGGTAATTGAATCTAAATGTCATATTTCCCTTATCGGACTCACGACAAGTCGGAAGAGTTGTCATCCCAGTGTCCTTTATCACCAACAATCTTATGATTCTCGCAGTCGAAATCTACTAAACTCATCTCGGGTGGAGGCAAAGAGGGGCTTTGGGCTGATCCATGTCGGCAGAGTACCAGTTAGAGGAAGTTTACAATTTAAGAATTCACCATAAAGAAGAATCTCGAACAAATCGAACAAACAAAGATGTACATCGATGATAAAGGACCTTAGAGGAGTTGTCAAACAAAGATGTACATAGACGATAGAAAATCTTATAGGAATTGTCAGCCCGAACTCTCCGATCTCGCACAATCTTGTGATTCTCGCAGGGTGCTTCAAGAAACGTCGTCGTTGGTCGTGGTGAAGAGAAGCTATGGGTTCGTTCTGATGGAGAATCGAAATGAAATTTAGGTTTTACGATTTTAAAAGAGAGGGTGAGAAGACCAAGTAACGCTATTTTTTTGATCATCAAGCACCTCCACTGCAATCCATTCCTAAAATATCCGTATTAAAAAAGTACATAGCACATGTCAGAGGAAGCACATGAAATGGCATCTCCGGAAAATTACCACCGTGGCACATGATAAGAACACCATGTTTATATTGAAATAAAACATATAAAATATCAACCAACCATTGTAGATGATAACGGATCAGATACAGATATGATTCAGATATGAATTAAGGAAACCATATCCTTAAAAATATGGATATGAATTTGAATCGAATATTTATCGAATCCGAATACGTGTCGAATAAAAAGCAGACCAAAATACGGATAACATAAAAAGCACATACGAATACAAAGTGAAATTTCTTAAATTCACTTCGTATGTCAGAGGAAGCACATGAAATGGCATCTTCAGAAAATTCCCACCGTAGCACATGATAAGAACACCATGTTTATATTGAAATAAAACATATAAAATATCAACCAACCATTGTAGATGATAACGGATCAGATACAGATATGATTCAGATATGAATTAAGGGAATCATATCCTTAAAAATATGGATATGAATTTGAATCGGATATTTATCGAATCCGAATACATGTCGAATAAAAACCAGACCAAAATACGGATCAAATAAAAAGCCAATCAAAATATGAATCAAACAAAGAGTGAATACATATATGGATTCAATAAACATAAACTCTGAATACGGATCAGATAAAAACCACGTACGAATACGAAATGAAATTTCTTAAATTCATAATTATTTTAAAAAGGGGATATTTACACCCATAACCCTGAGTAATCTCGTAATTACCTCAGGAACCCTGTGTAATCACGAATTACACCCAGAACCCCGAATAATGTTTAACCCTTACATTACATAACCCTGTGTCAACTTCCATCCGTTTAAACCGTTAACTTTAACAGATTCCATCCATTAATGACAATTTTACCCCTATAACAAAATCACATTCTCAAGAAATGCCCCCGTCACCCCCTGCATCCCGGTGAAGACCCCGTCCCCATCGCATGCAGCTCTCCAGCAAACCACCCCACCCCCGTTCCCGTCTCCGTCTCCCCCCATCCGTCGCCCATGCCCTCCCTCCAGCAAAGGCTCCCCTGCATCCTCCCTCCCCGCTGTGCTCCCTCCAGCAAACGCCCTCGACCCCCATCGCCACCATGCATCCCCCCGTCGCCATGCCGCCCACGAGCTCCCAGTAACCAACGCACCTCCACCAGCTCCCTCCAGCCCACACACACACACCACAGGAGCCATTGCGAAACCCAGATCCGAGCTCAGCCATTGTCCATTCGTCCTCAACGAGCAGCTCCATCTCCGGCGTACCCATTCCAAAGCATCAACCAATGCATCTCGTTGACGTCTTCATCACCCATTCATCGGAGACCTGACACGGTCCAACATCTCGGTTCATCCATCTGAGCTCAAAGCCCCAACTTTGCTTAACATACCCCCATCATCGGATAGTGGGCTCCAGCTTGGGCAAACAGCAACATCCTCGGCAACTTCACTCAAGCTTCACTGAGGAGAACCATATATCCCTTTCCACCTTGGTCTTTTCCAAGGCATCACATTGGAATCTCCACTTGTTTCAGCAGTCGGAGCTCCACGCTCCTCCTATTTTCGCAGACACATTGCCAAAGCCATCTATCTTCAGCTCACATTCGAGCAGCAGAACTTGAAGCTGCTGCCTCTCCGTCGTGAGTGGGAGAGTTGGTGGGGAAAGTCCTCGCCGGAGACCACCATTTGTCTTCACCAGCGGCAAAAGAAAAAGAAGACGGCGAGCGCCACGGTACTTCTCCTCCCATAGCCATAGGTCTCGACTCGTGGTAGACCACTAGAAATATTCGTCATTGGCGTTGCGGCGGAAGTTGATGCCGCTGCGGCGGAGGAGCTCGACGGAGTTGCCGTGCGAGATGTCCTCCGCGGGGTCGAAATTGCGGAAGTTGAACTGCCAGACACAGTGGCGGTCGAGGTTGTCGGAGAAGGTGAGGCCGAGGTCACCCCCCCCCCCCCCCGACCCCGCCATGGAAGTCGCCCCCCGCCTCCGACCACAACCCCCGACCTCACCAGCCCCTCCTCCGCACCGCCGCACCTGCAAGAGCCCACCCCCTCCCCCGTGCCGCCGCACCTGCAAGCCCGCACCCCTCCCCCATGCCCCCGCACCTGCGAGCTCGCCCCCCTTCCACGCGCCCCCGCACCTGCGAGCCCGCACCCCTCCCTCGCACCTGCAGCCCGCCCCTCCCCCGCATCACCGCACCTGCAAGCCCGCCCCCTCCCCTGCGTCGCTGCAACTGCTAGCCCGCACCCCTCCTCATGTCATCAGCCTCCCCCTGCTAGAGCCCCCCTCCTCAATCGGTCCTAGAAGCCCAGCTACCTGCATGCTTTTTCTTTTTTTTTTCTTTTTAATTTTTGATTAATATTAGCCGTTGGATCCGTATTGGTTAGATTAACTCACTCACATGGTTGAGTTAATGAAGAAAACTAACGGAAGGTTATGAATGTAAAATAGAATATGTATTCAAGGTTCTAAGTGTAATTCATAATTATAGAGGGTTTCTGGAGTAGTTATGAAACTACTCAGGGTTATGAGTGTAAATATCCCTTTAAAAAATGACATTAATATAATAAGTTGCATCATAATAAAAAGGACCGTTGAGATGACATGTGTTCTTTATCCGAAGCAAAAAGAGGGATAAGATTTTGTAACTTTTGTTCATGTCCATCCTCAAACAAACGGAAGTATATTAATATCATTAATATATTGTATTATAGAATATAAAATACTAATATAATAACATGAGTTGTGTCATATTACATTAACTAATATACAAAATAATAATAAATGATGTACTCGGATATCCGGATCCGCTTCCAGCCATTACCATATCCGTATCTGTATCCGGAAAATTTTTACCACTCATATCCATATTCGATCCATATTCAATTACTATTCGGATACAGACCGTATTCGATTAATACTCGAAGGATATCCATATCCGGTAATTTTCTGAATACGGTAAGCAGATATTCGAATATATCCATATCCATTTTCATCCCTACCAATCACTCAGATGAGGATAATGGTACCTAATATATAATTATATATATATAAACAAAATATTGAGAATATACACAAAAAAATAATACTACAGGGCCGTGAACAGTGCCATGTCCACGACCCTTAATATATTCCTGGTTCGTGTGAAACCTCACACTATGACTCTAAGACTTGGGAAAAGTCTTAGGGTTGGGGTGCCTCCGTAGGCATGCGGTGTTGTATAATGCATCCTAACTAAGTTCCCAACACGTTCACTAGCTTAATGAGATTTCGAATTAGATTATAGTCTTTTCCATTTACTCAACTTTAATTGTAATCCCTTAAAACCTTAAGTGCAACTGTCTCTAATGTAACTCTAGATGATGTAGATATAGAAATGGATGATTTGGATGTAAAATCAATCCCTTCAAACCTCAGTGCAACATCCTCAAATGTAACTCTATGATGTAGATATAGAAATGGATGATTTGGATGTAAAATCAATCCCTTCAAACCTCAGTGCAACATCCTCCAATGTAACTCTAGATGATGTAGATATAGAAATGGATGATTTGGATGTAAAATCAATCCCTTCAAACCTTAGTGCAACATCCTCAAATGTAACTCTAGATGATATAGATATAGATATGGAGGATCTGGATGTAGAATCGCCAAGTCTGTTGGCGTAAGAAAAACTCAAGCGGTGAAGAAGCCAACAAAAGGGCTCTTCCGTCTCGCCCCCTAATTGGAAGGACGGTCCAATAGAGGGATAGGTCTACTCCCAAACTACGCCACTGAGACGGGTGAGAGGGACTTCCCGGAAAAGTCGCTCTAGAAAACAACCCGACCGGTAACGGGCAACCGAGCTCGTACGTAAAACTGAAAACCAAGGATCCCCCGCCTGGGTATCCTAAAACAGAGGGTAAACGGAACCGGTCTAAAGTCGGGATCCCAACGAGGTGTAAAAACACTGCGAGCTCGCGTAAAAACCGAAGGGGGATTGGGATCCTAGACCCGCGCACTTGGCGGCCGCTGCCCAAACTGGGCTTCCTATCTTCCGCCCAGTTGAGGGTCACCGTGCCCTCGCACAGTTAGGTGTAGGGGTCACCATAATTGGCATGATATAAATCGTCATTTGATTCTTATTAACCACAGAGGTTCTTTAATCATATATATTCATGCCCTTGTATCTTGTATGATTGATTTTACAGATCTATTTGCTTATTCCACATCATCAATTGTGATAAGAGATGTTCATATCATAGAATACTAATAATCATTGATGATGAGTTTGTACCATTGAAGAATACTTAAAATTTCACTCAAATTATAATCTTAATATCTAGAGATCTGGAACCAAGGATGGATCTGAATTTGAGATTCAATCTACACAAAACTCCCACTTTTTAAATTTCTAAAATATAAATTTTGAAATTCTTGGACAGATCTGAAATTGATTTAATTTTACACTAAAACCCCCATATTTTAAACTATTAAAACATGAATTTTATAGTCATTATACAGATCTGAAGCCAAATGATAGTTCTGAATTTAAACCCAAGTCGTATGCTAAAACCCCAAGTTTTCATCTCTAAAATGTGAGATCTGTAACTTCAAAATTTGATCTGATCTCAGATTAGAATTATATGAATCAGTGCTTTTGAAATCTGTAACGTCAAAATCAGATCTGATTTCAGATTAGAATTATGTAAATCAGTGGCTTTTTGAAGAGCATAATTTTTTTATGCAAACCCCTCAATTTCAACTCAACTCCAATCGAATTTCATCATCCAAATTCATCTACAAAATCCCCAAATTTTCATCTCTAAAATCCCAAGTACAGGAGCTCTAATCAGATTTGAAATTTCTCTAACTTTTACACTCAGTTGCTTTCAAAGAGTGAAAAGTTCACATGAAATTCCCAAATTTTTAATCTTTTCAAATCTGAAACTCAGGAACTAAACTTAATTTGAATTAGGTTTTAAAGTCACATATAATGGCAGCAAGAAGGGCTAAGATTTTACATAAAATCAAGCACAATAATCATGTATGTCAGCAATGAGGGGAAGAAGGATGATACATATATCAAGTGAAATGAGCATGCATGACAGCAAGGAGGGGAGGGATGTACCTTGATTAAATCCTAGGTTTTGAGATGCAATTTGGCATGTAACAGCGGCTTAAACCACTGCTGGACAGCATCATAACAGGAAAAAGAATATAGATTAGAGCCTAAATGTTGATTTTTGATGGATAGAAATGAGAAGGGGAATGTACCTATTTGTATCTGCTATACTTAGAGATTAGCTTGCATGCATGGGGGATCCTCAAAAGGCTTTCTGCAGTTGCTCCTGCTGCTCTTCCAGGAGCAGAAATGGTTGTTAAAATAGTCCTGGCAGCTGCTGTAGCAACATGCTAAAAGAGGAGAAAGAATAATGGAAAAGGGAAAGACTTCTGGGGAATTTTGTGGAAAAAAAGAAAACAAGGAGAAAAGGAGACTTACGTATGGAATAGAGGCTGGAAACTAAGGCTAAGAACAACAGTTCCAGGGCTGGACAGGGGAGTTTTGGAATATCCAGGAGCTTTATGAACCTTAGAAAAAAAAATTCCATGTAATTATGCTGCTGTAGCAGCAATAGAGAAGAAGAGGAAATGGAGATTTGAGGAAATTTGGAAGAGAAGATGAATAGAGGCTTTAATCGTACTCTGAATCTCCAAAATGGAGAAGAAGAAGAAGCCAAACTTTGATGCCTCGCCGAAGCGTGCGGAAAAGGAAAAAGCAGCCTGGAAGAAAAGGGGGATTGAGGTGTGCGTTGGGTTCTTCTCTTGGAGATGGAGGAGAATATAAATAAGGGGTGTTGGGCGGATGGAATAAAGCGGAATAGGGTATGTGTCGTTTTCTTTTCAACACAAGGGTACACGTGTGTGAGCTATAGGTTTTATTATTATACTTCTTTATTTTACTTTATATATATATTTTTAACGTACCGACTGTGGCCTTGGATTTTTTATTAAATTATTGTTATTTTTATAACAAAACTTTCTTTATTTGAGAATAACGTAAAGTTGACCGTATTTACGCTACGGGCTTAGGATTTCGGCGCGAAATATTTTGAATTGATCGTCTTTGAACAACGATCAATAAGAGTATAATGTTGGTATCCTTTTGATCGAGTTTGGATGCCCGAACAATTCGAGATACGGTTTTGATTTGGGTTTAAATTTTGTGATTTTAAATAAAATATCAAACGATATCCGATTGATGAACGGTCAATTCCGTTGGTCTTCTTTCGTCAAATCAGAAGTTATGACGGTCTCGCTTCGTTTTGCAGTTTCTGAATTTACGTCGCGGCTTTTCGCGGTGCGCATTACGAAGTGCCCGATTTTTGATCGATTTCACCCGAACAACTTTTGATTCACTACCAATTGGTCGTTTTAGGTTGGTTAGTATTGACCAACAATTTTATTGGGTTTTTCGGACCTTATTCGGGTCGGGTTCGGGTTTGCTAGTATCTGGTTGTTACACGCAACCTCCACTGCACTTTGCCGATGCTGCGGTCAGGTTCGAAGCACGCACCCTCCTCCCTGCCGGTTGTGATAACAAGAACTACCGATCCTTTTTTCCCTTGCACTTGGGTTGTGGAATGTTATGCAAAATTTAGTTTGGTGTGAAGCATTAGGTGCTGCTCTCTTTAGCCATTGCAATAAATATTCTAAGGTCCCGTAAGTATTTGGTTTGTACTCCCCTCGCGGATATTAGGGTGTGCAACAGACACACCACTTGGTCCTAATCTGCACAACCAGTTTTAATTCTTGATCTCAACGATCAAATTTTTTGTTTTCTGAAACTATCTCTACATATTCTGTTTGCTGTGTACTGCATTCATAAATTGATTGCATTTCGTTTTTCCTGATTTCGTTATTTTTTTTGTTTGGCTCCAGTTTCCACAGAAACCCCTCTTTGCTTTAGACTACTCTTTAGATTCATTCTCACCAATCTAGGGAATATTTGCATGTAGGTTGCATCACCAAATGATGTTTCGTGACCAATATCACTTTGACATTGACTGTTTTTCGTAGAAAACAAAACGAGATATCAAGGAATGGGATTATTTCACGGGCAACTCATTTGCCTGTTTGCGCTTATTACCTTTAGTCATGTTTTTGGGCAAATCTTCTTGTCACTTTCTTCATTATTATTTTTTATGATGATGCTGACTCATTATTTTGTGGTTCTGCTTGCAGAAGATCAGCTGATCAATTTATTTGACCTCAATGGATTTAGAAACGGAAAATCGCTTGGCTGGTTTATTGATGGATGAAGCAAGGAGGTTGCGTGCAGAAGCCGATAAGGAAGGTGTTCACGCTTATCTTCGGCAGCCAAAAGTGAGGGGTCGTCCTAATTCAAGGTTTCTTACTGCCACTGTTCTTGGCGTTCAGCAAGGTTAGCATTTCTTACAAAATTCTATATGCACATTTTTTGGGGATATGACCGCATTTTAAAAAATGAACAAATAATGCTATTGAGAGTGATGGAGGGTTGAATCAGTGGGTAATTAGATTTTTGTCAAAATCCATCTATCATGTGTAGTATCAGTATGTAGTCATGTTTTTAGTCCCACATTGCCTTTATTTGGCTTTTGAAAAACGGATGGCTAGTCCCACATCACCAATAAAGGGAGTCGTGACTGAGTGGGGCCTATAGATAGGGACATCTTCTACTTGTTCCAGTGAGGGAATAGTAACGATACATGGCTATTAGGCAACTTTGATGTGGAGTAATATGGCTCATTGTCATCACGAATGAGGGTCAAGATGGGGTGAGGCAAAACCTTAATGTGTTGTTTTTTCTCGGGATGTGATTTGTCTTGGACATTGCCCATGCAAGCATGTTGCCTTGAGGCATCATGCGATAGTTGTGCTTGGGGCATCTATTTTTCAAGATCTGGACCTGGTCACGCTTTACGAAAAGGGCCTGCTTGAGGTTTCTCTCTTGTCATCACAGGCCTGAAAACCTTGCCTCTGTTGTTCTCTCTTTTATAATCTATTGTAGCCCTCCAAGACCCATTATCCTTTCTTCATTGCAGCCTTTATTTTTTCCTCTCTATTCCATCAGTTTTTAAAAGTGAAAGGTGCTGCAAGGCATTGAGTCCAAAACTGTATGAGGTGCTGTGTTCTCCAAGTTGTCAAGGGTAAAAAATGCTTGAGATGATTGCCACTCGTTAGGCACTCACATGAGAAAAGCTAGGTGATGAGGAACTTTTACAGTACTGTGAAAGTGTGAATATATGATATATTTATTTGTATAATGTATATGTGCATGTATATTTACACGTATATATCTGCTCATGCACAGGAAAAGTGAGAGTAATAATCCACTTCACTGTATATGGAAACTTCCATTATTGGATCTTTCTCATGAAATGCTTGCATTGAAGACGTCTCCTTACTCCACAACGCCATCGATTGTGTACCTACAGCTGTCAAAATATGCAAATATTTGAGAAACCCCTATGCTCATTGATTTTCATGTCCCTTACTACCATTACCTATAATCTCGCCTTGAGTTTTAGATTGCACCGGGATGCCATGGATTACACCTTCTTGGCGCCGAAGGTGCTTGCGAACTATATGGCCTGTATCATAAATTCATAATGCACATGATGTGCTTTGATGTGATGAGGCATTCGATCACCATCTCCCTCTTTTGCTTTGGGAACTTCCTCATTGCATGACTTTCAAGGCCTTGTCGAAGCTTCGCATCAACAATGCATTCTTCTGTGTAGCTTACTGCCTCTGTCATACCATTGGTACACAGCTTACTGCCTCTGTCATACCATTAGTTTGGGTCTTTTATGTCAGGATCCTTCATTTTTTTTGCTAATTACACAATGACCCTTACGAGCTTTGTAATTACACCATGATCCCCATAATCTTACTCCTTTAACACCACAGTTTCTACCATGAACTTATTTCACTAACCTAACCATTTCAAGCCCATCTAACTAAACATCACACATCTATGTTCTCATGTTGAACAGTCTAACAAACGCTAGTGAATGGAACTTCAGTGCACTCCTAGCCTAGGCTTTGCTCCTCTCACATTTGTCGCTACCATTCTCTTTGATGGAGGCTTACCGGGCATGACGATAAAGGCACTTCAAAGCCTTGATGCTTTCCTAATCATATTTTTATCTCGAGCTCTGATCCCGCTATGCAATCAGTCCCATCCAATGAAAGAAAAAGGTAAAAAAGGGGTTAAGGGGACGGTCGTTAGTTGGAGACAACAAAGGGAAAGCCGATGACTTCTTCCTGTATTGCTACCTTTGTCAGCATTTGACCCGGGCCATTTGCATTGAATGGTTGAAGCTAATCTAAGCCTATAGGCAGAACGATTGGACCTCCTAGGGAATTTTGAAGTCTACTTTAGTAAACGGCTCGAGAGCAAGAAACCTAGTCACATCTAGTCTCTGTCCCGACTCTACCAAAGTGGTTCCCTGCTCCTGCTCAAAGCAAAGGTTGGAAAAATCTGCACCCCATCTTTCAATCTAGACTGTCGCTAACTTAGGTATATAATAAGCTTGACCACTTTCTCAAGTGGGCCCTTAAGTAGTAGTGGTTGTCTTACACGACTTAGAAAGTCGACGAGTGGAAAAAGAAAGAGAATTTGATTAAACCTTAGAGGTCATATAAAAGCAGCATGACCATGACCAACAGAGGGGGTTATTCACAAAGCTTCTCGTGGTGCGCTACTGCACTTTGATCCAAGGGAAAAATGCCCTCATCAACACCAACATGCTGGATAAATGAAGGGAAGCAACAATATTAGGATCTTTGCCTACCCCTAAGTTGTCGTTCCCTATAGATAAGTAGAAGTTTATGAGAGCTTGTAACATCTCCTCAACCCCCCTTTTCCCTCAAATTATCATCAATTTCATCAACCCCTGCATCACATGTTCGATGGAGCCTTTTCTATGGCGTCAGTTCTTTTGATTTTCTGAGTTCAGGGAAAGTGTTTAGGTTTGAGTTGACTTTTCGAAGCGAGTGGGAAGGAGGAAATCAAGGATGTGAGGAGGTTAGGGAAATAAGGAAGAAGCTGCTGGTGCTGTTGGGAAGGAAAGAGGAAAGCTGGGAGGAGGAAGAGTTGGGGGAAATGAGAAGAAAGGAAAGGGGGAGGGGCTGCTGGGGTTGGAAACATGAGAGTGGAGTGGTAAGAGAAGAGGTAGGGGTCAAACGGAATATAAACTCAACCAAACCCAAAATGTTGTAGAACATGCCACAATTGATGGAATACATAAAAGAATATGCTTTATTTATATGTACCATAACCAGCAGTAGGGGAAAGTGCATCAACTCTGATCTAATTACAAGCAGCGGGGTGGGGAAACGGGGGAGAATCCGGTAAGCGCAGGAAGACGAGGGCGGTTCGGTAGCGGTGCTGGGCTGGAAAGGGGGATGCTGGCGGCGTGGGGGGGCTGGTATTGATGCGGTGGCTGCGTGGGGTGGGCGATAGGGCAGCGACACGAGAAGGGAAGTGGTGAGGTGATGTTGGAGGAGGGAAACGGAGGGGCTGGCGGTGCGGGAGGACTGAAGAGGGAAGTGACGTCCCGAAGGAGATGGAGGGGGGGGGCACACTTGAAGTTGGGGAAAGGGGGATATGGTTGGCAGAGTTGGGTAGGGGTTAGGGTTCGGGAAAGAAAGGAGAGGGGAGAGAGAGAAAAAGAGAGAGAATTAGGAAGGAAAACATAAATATTCTTTATCAATTGTCTTTTTCCATGGGGCAGGGGAGCTTTGTATAGGCCAAATCCCACCAACATAAACGAAGACTCCAAATAAAAAAATGACAAGTCCTTATATAATAGACAACAACAACAAAGCCTTTTCCCACAATTAAGTAGGGTCGGTTACATGGATTCTTCACCTCCATTCAGATCTATGTTGGGTCAATCCCGGGCGTATATCCATAAAACTAAGATCTCTTCGTATGGTTTCTTTCCAACACCTCTTGGGCCGTCCTCGGCCTCTCTTAGCCGGCTCAACATCCCACACTCGCATCTCCTAACTGGTGCATCAGCTGATCTTCTTTGCAAATGATCAAACCATCTTAAGCGGTTTGCTCGCATCTTATCCTCGATCGGAGCTACACCATCTTAATAGACTTTTACATACTCCAATAAAATAAAAATTCATACTCAACTACCTAAACTAAAAATTGACTTGTAGCATAACTAAATGGAATTAAATAAGAAAAAATCCATAAGTTTCCTCATGCTACATCAGCTCCTCCATGCTAAGAAGAATCTCGCTCCGTCGAGATGACGTCGTGATAATTTTGAAGTATACTAGGGCGGAGCCGTCGAATCTCTTCTTCATCAATCCATGTGTAATATGTCAGAGATCATCCCTTCCACTTGACTTAGTATCGCCAGAAGAGGCTTCGTCTAGTCGTTATATATTGTATGTCAGCAATGTCTTCTATCTGATCGGTATCGGTGACAACTGGCGGTTGGTGTGGATCATCAGTAGAATCAACTCGTATGATACCATCTGGGTGGTCATCTCTATGATAAAAGAAGAGATCTGAAACATTAAAGTCTGGCAATGTCTGGACATTTGGTGGTAGATTCAGGAGGTAAGCATTCTATCCAATTCGCCCGAGGATTCTAAGTGGGCCAATCTTTCGAGCACTTAATTTTTGGTGGACGCTCAAAGCGAACCATCACTGGATTTCCAACTCTAAACTTGCTCTCGCTGCGGTCTAGGTTGGCTTGGGCTTGGTATTTCTAGGTCATGGCTTTGAGTTTGGCATGAATTTCTGTATGGATTTGGGTTAGATGATTGACCAGATCTTCAACGACTACATTAGTCCTCCCATATATGGTTGTAGGTGTAAGATATAGAAATTGAGGAACCGGAAAGCTGTACACACTCTCAAAGGGTGATTCGCCGGTGGATTTATTAGTGGAACTACTATACGTTAATTCAGCTTTGGGAAGAATTAGATCTCATTTCGACGGAGAGTCCCCCTGCAAGACATCATAATAGATTCCTTGGAGATCTATTAACTACTTCGGTTTGTCCATCTGCTTGTGGATGATAAATAGTGCTATATTGCAAACAGGTACCGAGACGAGACCAAAGCGTACGACAAAAATGACTAAAAAATATGGTATCACGATCAGATGTAAAAGAACGAGGAATACCATGTAATCAAACGTCATCTCAAAACAAATCAGCGATATGAGATGTATTTGAAATTTTTTTGTAGGCAATGAAATGTGCCATTTTAGAAAACCTATCAACAACCATGACAATAGAATCAACTTTCCGACCTGTGAGAGGTAATCCCAACAAAAAATCCATCGTAGTGTCTTCCTAAGGTCGCATATGATTTGGGAGAGGTGTGTAAAGTCCAGTGTTCTGCATATGACCTTTGAATCTCTGACATGTTTGACATTTTTGTACAAACCTTGTAACATCCTTCCGCATGTGGCCTATAAATCGCTCTTGTAGGAGGGAGATAGTCTAATCTCGTCCAAAGTGTCCAGTTAACCCATCATTGCAGTTCTGAAATGAGATTCGCACGAAGTGAAGTGGCATGAATGCACAATCGCTGTGCCTTGAACAAGAATCCCTCATGAATGACATAAGTGGTTGTTGAATCTTGTCCACTGTCAAGTGTCAACACACTCGACATAAGTAGGGCTGAAGTCAGGATCAATGGAATAAAGATCCTTGAGAGCTTCAAATCCTGTCGTGCTTACTGTCATTGTGGCTAAGACATTTGTTCGTCTGCTTAATGCATTTGCTACGCGGTTCAAGGTCCCAGCCTCGTGCTTAATGTGGAAGGTGTATTTATAGAGGAAAATAACCCACTTTGCATGGTGTCTGTTAAGATATCTCAAAGCTTCATTAGCTTGCACCACAATATAGAATTCGACATCATATGTGGAGTATCATGATCGAGCCTCATTCAACTTTTCGCCTAAAAATACCACATGACGTTCTTCCTGGCTCAGAACAACACCAATTCCAACATGTGAGGCATCACAGGCAACCCCGGAAACCTTGGATAAATCAAGAAACGCTAAAACTGAGGCATTGGTCAACTGATGTTTCAGCTTGTGAAAGCTTGCTTCTGCGTCAGGGGTCCTGATGGACGCGCCTTTGCTAGTGCAATCTATCAATGAAGCAGCAGAATCGCTAAAATTTCAGATGAATCGTCGATAGAACAAAGCCGTCCCTAGGAAGCTGCGAATCTCGGTGAGGGTTCGTGGTATATGCCAGCTATGAAGGGCTTGAACCTTGGATGGGTAAACTTTGAGTACTTTTGCAGAGACAATGTATCTTAGGAAGAGAACCGTATCAGACATGAAAGAGCCTTTCTTGAGGTAGACAAATAAATGTTAGGCTCTTAAAGTTTCCAAGACTTGCTGCAAGTGTACTAAGTGGTTGTCCTTAGTCAAGATGTGGATCAAGATGTCATCAAAGTATACAACCACAAATTTACGAATAAAGGGTCGCAATATATGATTCATAGTACGCGTGAAAGTGCTTGGGCATTCGTCATGCCAAAGGGCATGACTGTCCACTCTTAAGGACCCTCTTTGATCTTGAAAGTTGTCTTCCACTCATCTCCAGGACATATGTGAATCTGATGGTACTTGCTTCGAAGATCTATCTTGGAAAACAACTTGGCACCCAATGGCATGTCAAACATATCATCAATATGTGGAATCGGAAAGCGATACTTGATAGTCATCTTGTTGATAGCATGTCTAGCCACACACATCCTCAATGTGCCATCTTTTTTGAGAGTAAGTAGATTAGGAACAACCACGAGACTCATGCTCTCACGAACATAACCACGTCACAAAAGATCGATGACCTGCTTGCACATCTCTTCGTGTTCACGTAGGCTCATTTGATAATGCTGTAAATGTGGTAAACTCGCTCCATGGACTAGATCGTTGTGGTGTTGAATGTCACGCAATGGGGCTAAGCCTTCATGTAATTCTTTAGGCATGATGTCTGCAAACTCGTGAATGATCGGTTGTACCTTAGATGGAACTTCGATTAAGGTCGCCTCTTGTTCGTCCACTTCACGTCCCACCAACACGTAAATAGTGGAGCTCTCCTGAACTTCCCATTAGAACGTTTGAGCTTCCATTAACAATAAGGGAACGAAGGTCGAACACTTTGATGGTGGAGTAGTTTTAACAAATTACGTGGCCGTGGATAGAAGAGAAGCCACTTATCGAGGACTAAGGGCCTTGCATTGCAGCATGAGGGCTAGGCGATGAATATCGGTTTCGGACACCATTTCAGTGACCGATCGAAATGGAATTTCGGTGGAATTTTGGTAATTCGATCGAAGTTTCAGTCATTTTTTGTACTAGGGCCACATATTTCGGTTATTTCATCCATTTCGGTCGAATTTCGATTTCGATAAGAAATTGATATTCGATAGAAATTCGACCGAATTTCATTGAAATTTGAGGCCATGCTTGAGGGTCACGCGTACCTTGTTTACAGAAAAATGAGTGTGTATTCAATTTTTCCTTGTGCTTAGTATCCCTATCAAACTGCTAAGGTCTCCCAAGTAACATATGACATACATCCATATGAACCACATGGCACCGGACCTCGTCGTTATAAGATGGACCAATCGAGAAGCTAACAAGGCACTGACGATGGATCAGAAGTTAAGTGCCATCTCGGAACGATGCCACACTGTAAGGTTTCTCGAGAGGTTGAGTTGCCAACTCCAACTTATCGATCATTTCTTGGGATTCAAAATTCTCCACGCTACCTCCATCAATAATCAACGAGCAACGACGACCTCCAAAGGTGCATGTGGTTCTGAATATGTTGCGTTGCATCCACCGTTAGCATTATCGACTACGGGGGCGAGTAAAATGCTCGTTGGTATGCTGTCGGGAGCGATAAAACCATCATGTTCGATCACTAAAAAAAGCATGGATACGTCTTCATCAACTCCAAGAAGTTCGTATTCCTCAGCTCCAGAGGCGACGGTAGCTAATGCGGCTTGATCCTCTTCAAATGCTTCCTAGTCATCTGGAGTAGGATCTTCAACGTCCTCAACGACAACCACCCTAGGGTTTGGGTACTCAACCGCTCAATGTCCCTTCTGATAGCATCTGAAACAAGTATTGGGTCCCACAACAGGTCGACTTCTCAAAATGCCCAGTCCAAGGTTTCCAGTAGATGGGAGAGCGACGACAATAATTGAGGGTTTGGTTTGGGGTTTACCTGTAACAATCGATGGATGAGTTATTGATTTTGAGGTCTTCATTGGGACACTAGTTCGCGTGGTGGTGTTCAATAGGAAAGATGTCCTTTTTTTATGTTTTGGCGAGCTTGGCTTCAACTCGCTTAGCTCGCTTATAGGCCTCATCAATGTTTTGGCAGTTGTGGAGGTAGAGTTCATCTTGGATAGCTTGACGAAATCCTTGCATGTAGCGGGTGACTTCTTGGACAAGAGTCTCCTGCAATCAGTTGCGATGCATGAGAGACTGAAATCCTTCGATATACTCCTTTACGCTCATGGCACCTTGTCTCCAAGATTGCAATCGTGCATATAGATCTCGCTTGTAATCTTCAGGCACAAATTTTGTTTTCAGTTTAGCTCATGGCCTTAAATTTCGGCGAATTTCGACCGCAATTCGGTCGAAATTCGGTTTCGTGACGATACCGATATCGAAACTATATATAATGTCTCTTTCCATGATTTCAGCCGAAATTTTGACCGAATTTCGGTCATTTCCGTCCATTTCGGTCCATTTTGTTCACTGATTTCCCAGATTTTGGTCAGATTTCGGTGGAAATGAAAGAAATTTCGGTTCATTTCGGTCCATTTCGACTGAAATCGTTTTAGGTCATTATATGTCATGTCTAGACCACTAATTGTTATTTACAGGGCATTATTTGGCCACTAAATGAAATTTCAAATCACTATTTCAACCACTATTGCACTACAGGCCACTATTCCAACTATCATTATAATAAAATAAGATCATTAGGGGTCCTCTTTAAACCTTATAAATATAATGTATACGTTCTCATTCCTTCTCACAAGTTTACAATCCAACTTAAGTCTTGGAGAGCAAAGTTTCTAAATTCCAAGAAAGGTGGGTTTTTTACCATCTTTTTTTCCATAACACATCTTTTTTTAACATATTTGGAGATGCCAAATATTTTTTTTCATCTATGAATGCTAACTTCAGAATCTTCAGAGTTCAAAATATTTATATAACCATCTTGTTATATTTGGCTAGGCCATCTTGGAGAGCCGAATATGGTTTTTACTATTTGACTGCTAACTTCAGATAACCATCCTATTATCTTTGCATTAAAAAACTGTCAGTTTGTTGGGCATCTCATGACTAACACATGCTAATAAACCAACATTATTCTAATTGTCTCTTGACCATTGGTGCAAATTCCATGCATATTGCATAAAAAGGCCAAACAAGCATTGAGAGTGTTATATGGTCCATTTACAAGGAAAGAATTATCTTGCCTATTGTTCTTCGGAAGGTTATCTAATCAGCATAGAAATTCATTTTAGCATGGAGTACCTTATTATTTAACCGAAATCATAATCTAGACACAAATTATTACTTATTATCTAGTAGCCCAATGCATTCTAGCCAGAATGAATCCATTCAACTAATGTCTAGCTCCATCCATTCCACCAAGGAAGGAATCAGAAAGAGTACATGGATCCACCAAGGAATTTATGGTTCGATCGAATCTCATTCTCATCCCAAACAAGAATGTAATACTAGTAACATAGTAGTTAGTATTAGTAAGTGTAGACATATTATGTGATTGGTGTATCATGTGAACTTGTAAACTTGTATTATGACATTTAATATTTCAATTTTAAAATAATCTATGCATTCTCTATAATAAAAGTACTATTGTCCTTTTGAGAATTGACAGAAAAATTGTATGCCAAATTTAATTTTCTGTACTGAAATTTCACTATGGACAGTCATCGATATGGTGACCGAGACCACTATTTAAGGCACTTATCATTATAACCTCTTATTTTAACTAAAAAACTTGTATTTCTATCTCTTTTATAGATTAAACAACATTGGAAATCTTAAATTTGAAAAAAAGAGAGTTTTTTTTGAAACCAAAAAAAGGGGGAGACACTCAGTGGTGTTCACCCCAATATATTAAAGAAGTAAAAATGAGTGTCGAATGTACAATACGCCGAAGGGCGTTACAAAGGGGCAAGAAAGCCCCCAACCAGTAAGAGGAAACACAAAAAGGACTAGCTGGCACTCCAGTCGTCCTCCATCCTTGCAGCGCGAATGAGCACGTTCTCCTTGTAAAAGTGTTGGTCCGAGAAAATGGCCTCATTCCGTCGAAAAGAGAGTTTTCAAGTCATTTCCGCAATTTCCAGCCATTTCTTCGAAATTCCACCGAAATTCCTTTTCTGGCTTACCGAAACGAAATCGAAATCCGACATTTGAGGCCTTGGTTTAGCTTTCATCTTGCTCCAATTGCAGATCTTACCTTTTCCTTTCCGTTTGCGTTCTGATTGTAAGCGATCCCACCACAACTGAGCATTCCCTTTAAGTTTGATCGTGATGAATTGTACTTTTCGCTCGCTTGGCATAACCAACATATTAAGAGGTGTTCGATCTTTTGGAGCCAATCCATAAAAACATTAGGGTCTCATCCTCTATCAAACTTTGGAACATCAAGGCGGATGCCTCGATCTCATACGATGTTGTGATGTATACCATGGGGTGTGAGGTTTTTGGTTCTTCGAAACGAAAGGAGTTTCATTTCCCTACTTTTCCTCATCGCTTTCCTTTGAGTGACAGTCTCTAAGGTGTCTATCAGATGTAGAAGAACTAGAGTCTCGGGATGTATTGCTTCGTGAGTGTCATCTCCGACTCTTACGTCGACTTGGTCGTCGTTTCATCATTGTGATCTTTCTCAAACATACAACCATTTAATGTGGCGATTTGTCCGGTGAAGTGATTGAGCATTTGTTCCATTCGAGCGGACAAGGACTCTAATGAGAGTTGTGTTTGGTTGGTGTTGTCGACCATGGAGGTACTCTGTTTTTCTGCCAATGTACCCTAATTTTTTGTTTTGGTGTTTGTTGTTGTTTTCTTTGTGTTTTTCTTTGTTTTTTTGTTTTTTTTAAAATGCTATGCAAGATTATGAAAACGAAATAGATCGATATACTTTGATACCAAATTGATGCAACCTAGGTTCAACGCGACACAAACACTATGTCTATTTGGATACAAATATTTGACAAATGAATATGGATTAATATACGAATATTATACATGTCCAAATTTACTTAAAAGCTATAAACATTTTAGGTTCATAACAATTTCCCATGTATAAAAGTATATTAAATCTTTTAACAATGAATATGTGCATGAAAATAACTAAATAATAAAAGAAAACATAAGGATATAACTAAATAGTAAAAGAAGGCTTGACCAAACATACTTCTTTGTGTACCATGGAAGTATTGCATCATTCGGAATTCGAACATTCGTATTCTCATTTGTATGCATATTCGTATCCTTAAAAAAACGAATATTCGTATTCATATCCTCAAAATTCTAATATTCGTATTCACATTCGTATTTGCCAAAATTGAGGATATTATATACATATTCGACGACTGTTTAACATTTGCATTTGTATTCGCATTCATATTCGCTAGATACGAGAATATGACATTCATATCCTCTATTTGACGAATGCGAATACGAAAATATACTAATATATTCGTATCCGTTTCCATCCGTATTGCTCATCCCCAGGAGGGGCCTAAACCGAAATAGTTGGTGGTTATTTGGTTATTTATTGTTAAAGTTAGCAAATAACGAAATAGAAACCCAACCAAACCCAAAATGTTGTAGAACACGTCACAGTTGATGGAATACACAAAAGAATATGCTTGATTTACATGTACCAAATTTGGCAATAGGGGAAAGTGCATCACCTCTGATCTGATTGTGAGCAATGGGGAGGGGAAATAGGGAGAATCTGACGATCGCAGGAAGACGAGAGCAGTTCGACAGTGGTGCTGGGTTGAAAAGGGGGATGATGAGGCGGGGGGGGGGGATTGGTATTGGTGCGGTGACGGCCTGGGGTGGACAATAGGGCGGCGACACGAGAAGGGAAGTGGTCTGATGATGTCGGCGGAGGGAAACATATGAGATGGTGGTGCAGGAGGAGGAGAGAGGAGGGTAGTGGTGTCGGGAAGTAGAAGGAGAGGGGGGAGGCGGCGCCGATGAAGGTGGGGAAAGGGGGATGGGCAACGATGTTGGGTAGGGGTTATGATTCTTGAGAGAAAGGAGAGGGAGAGAGAGAGAGAGAGAAAAAGAGACAGAGAATTGGTGGGGAAAAAATAAATATTCTTCTTTGTCTTTCTCCATGGGGTGGGGGGAGGGGTTTAGATAGGCTAAATCCCACCAACATAAAACAAAGACTCCAAATAAAGCAAAACAATGACAAGGCTTATATAATGGACCTTTTACATACTCAAAAATAATAAAAATTCAGACTCAACTACAACAACGAAACCTTTTCATACAATTAAGTAAGGTCAGCTACATGGATTCTTCGCCTCCATTTAGATCTATCTTGAGTTAATCCCGGTCTTATATCCAAAAAAGTAAGATCCATTCGTATAGTCTTTTTTTAACACTTCTTGGGTCGTCCTCACCCTCTCTTAACTAAATCAACATCCCAACACTCGCATCTCCTAACCGGTGCATCAACTGACCTTCTTGCAAATGACCGAACCATCTTAGCGGTTTTCTCACATCTTATCCTTGATCGGAGCTACACCAATTTTATTTCTGAATGCATCATTCTGAATCCGATCTTTACGTGTGTGTCCACACATCCACCTTAGCATTTTCATTTCTGCCACAACCATTCTCTACACATATCTATGGTTCACAGGCCAACATTTAGATCCATAGAACATAACATGTCTCATAGTTGCTTTGTAAAACTTTTCTTTAATTTTAAAGGAATTTTCTTATCACAGAGAATATCAGAGGCTTCTCTCCACTTTAGCCAGCCTGCATTTATTCTATTAGTAACATCTCCATCAGTTTCTCCATCTTGTTGCAAAATAGATCCCAGATATCTAAAAGAATCGCTCTTGCAAATGTTATCATCATCAATCTTCATATCGATTCCTTTACCATTGCTTCCATCAAAGGTGCACTCCATATATTATGTCTTGGTCCTATTTATACGAAATCCTTTTCTTCAATGCACGTCTCCAAACCTCAAGCTTCTCATTTACTCCATCTCTTGTCTCGTCAATCAACACAATATCATTAGCAGATAACATACACCAAGGTAACTCATCCTGAATATGACTTGTTAACTCATCCATAATTAAAGTAAAAAGAAATGGGCTCAAAGCTGAACCTTGATGTAAGTCAATGTTGATGTCAAAATAGTCAGTTTTCCCAGACGGGTTCCTTAATAAAGCCCTATCATACATATCCTTTATGAGGTTAATGTATAGGACATGTGCTTGTCTCTTCTCTAAAACTCTCTACGATATCTCTCGTGGGACAGAATCATAAACCTTCTCCAAATCAATAAAGATCATATGGAGGTTCTTCCTTTTAGCTCTATAAATCTCCATTGTTCTCCTCAGCAAATGGATGGCTTCAATAGTTGAGCGACCTGACATGAATCCGAATTGGTTTTCTTTTACTTTGTAAATTTGCCTCAACCTTCTTTTGATTACACGTTCCCAAATTTTCATAGTATGACCCATCAGCTTGATACCTCTGTAATTTGAACAATTTTGAATGTCTTCTTTATTCTTATAAAGAGGAACCACGATACTCCTCCAATCTTCAGGCATCATCTTGCTTCACCAAATAACATTGAATAGATTTGTAAGTCAAGTCAAACCACACTCACCTAAAACTCTTTATATTTCTTAAGGAATGTCATCCGGTCCTACACCTTTCCCAAGTCTCATAATCTTCAAAGCCTCCTCTACTTCCTTTCTTTATATTCGTCCATAGCTTGCACGATTCAAGTAATTTTCACTACTAGCTAGATCACCCAAAGTGATCTCTCTATTTCCTTCCTCAATGAAAAGTTTATGGAAGTACTGTTTCCATCTAGTCTCTATATCCTTCTAAGTAATAAACACGTGACCTTCCTCGTCCTTAATGCATCTCACATGAGAAAGGTCTTTGGTCTTTTTTTCTCTTTCTTTGGCCAACCTGAATATATCCTTCCGACCCTCCTTATAATCGAGATTTTTATACAAAACTTCATACGCCTCTGACTTAACTCTGCTTACAACCTTCTTTGCTTCCTTCTTCGCTATTTTGTAGTTTGTGACAATTTCCTCTGTTCTATCTTTAGACATAATTTTAAAGCTTGCTCTTTTAATTTTTAGCTTCTCTTGCACCCCTTCACTTCACCACCAAACCTCCTTTTGACCTACAACTCCTCCCTTTGAATCGTCTAACATCTCTTTGGCTACCTTTTGGATATAAGATGCTACTGCCTCCCACATCTCGTTTGCACTTCCGCTACAATCCCAAGATAAGTCTTCTAAAACCTTCTCCTTGAAGCTCAATTGCGTGGAAGATTCCACCATCTAGTTCTAGTGATCTTAGGAACCCTGTCTTTTCTTTACCAACCCTTTTATTTGCACATCCAAGACTAACATGTGATTTTGGATTGTCAAACTCTCTCCTGGGATTACTTTGCAGTCTTTACAACACAACAGATCTCTTCTCCTCAATGCAAAGTAATCTATTTGTGCTCTAATTGGGGCGCTCTTATAAGTAATTAAATGCTCACTTCAAGACCTTATATAATTTTTGGGCCTCTTCGTAATGTAACCCTTGTTTTTAAATTTTTATGCCATTTGCAGTGACTCCCAACTTGGGAGCGCACCCTCTCTTTCATATAAAAAAAAGTAATTAACTGCTCCTCCCTCTTCTTGAAGAGAGTGTTTGCTATGAAAACATTGAAAACATCATATGCCGTTACAAAATTCAGAATGATTTTTCTCTCATTTCTATCCCCAAAACTATATCCTCCATGAACACTAGCGTACTCTGAAGCTTCTTTTCCCACATGTCTATTAAGATCTCCACCTATGCAAATTATCTCTCTTTGTGGGATTACTTGTAAAATCTTATCAAGATCCTCCCAAAAAGTTTGTTTAATCCTTTCATCTAAACCAATTTGCAGTGCATAAACTGAGATGGTATTCAGAATTTCTTCTTCAAGCACCCGTTTTAGCAAAATAATCTGATCCCCAAATCTTTGCACCTCACAATCCTTCAAATCCTTATGAACAAACACTCAAACACCGTTTCTGTTCTTATCTTTACCTGAATACCAAAGTTTAAAACATTTTTTCTCGATCTTCCTTGATTTCTCTCCAACCCATTTAGCCTCTTGAAGACATAGTATATGAATCTTCCTTCTTCTTCGTATCCACTATCTCTATCAATTTTTCAGTTAGAGTGCCATTATTCCGACTACCAATCCGCAACTTCCTTTGCAATCCCTTTTGGACTAACTTCTTTACTCGCGTGCGTCAAAAAAAATTATGCGAGAACCCTTGCAAATTTTGGACTGCATCCGGGCGGTGATGCAACTGAACTAGCTTATTTACCCACATACGTTCCTTATGCGAGAACCCTTACAAATTTTGAACTCTATCCAAACTGCGATGTAGCGGTCCTTGCCAATTTTTCATTGCATTCGGGCGATGCAACATATTGCAAGTAGGAAACGCCCCAACGAAATCTATGTGTTTGCTTAAATCCATGTTGAAAAGATCCGACTGTCATGAGGCAACTTCCTAAATAGTATTTTTTTTAAAACAATACTATTCACGAAGTTGTCTCCGACTGTTTTACGTTAGCTGTTGGCTACCTAACGCAACCCTCCTCAGTTACCCGAGCTTGGAATCGACTATGGCTGAACTAAAAAAATTCAGACTCAAGTACTTAAACTAAAAATTATCATGTAGCATAATTAAACGGAGTTAAATAAGAAAAACAAATCTGTAAGGTTCCTTATTATGCATCAAACATCATAGGAGGCTGATGTATTCTTCCTACATGAAACAAAGATTGAACGTTGGGATGGTATATTGTGGAGGTCGATTTCAGATCCTTAACTTCCTAAATTACATGTTATATTTGACGAGGTTGAAGAGAAGATACGGTTCACCTTGAAGAGAATGTCACGGGTTGCCATGTAATTTCGATCATTCTCAAATGGATCATCGTCGGACTATTGCTGCTGATATTAAATGTGTTTGGCACTGCGAAAGTTCCCTGGAGGTGACATTTGGAATGATTTGATACTGGTCTGTGGTAATCGTTAGGCATTCGATGGTTCCATGAGTGGTTGGTGGAGATTTCAGTATTACTTTGTTGGCAGATGATTGGCTTTGCTCCAGGGGGAGGCATGATCTCGCGGCTAGGTTATCATTGGAGAGATGTGTTTAGAAGATTTTCCTTTTTTGAGTGAACTTGGCTCTTGGAAGATGGTTTCGAGAGAAGATGTGTAATTTTTGGATCAATCATCATGCAGAAAGCTTTGAAACAAAGTATTCGGCATACAAGCTTTTGGTTGAGGAAAGGGCTTTCTTCTTTTTAAAGGGAGATTTGTTTGCCCTAGGGGGAGTTGATAAAAACTGTCGATGTCAAGATCGCTCAGCTTGATGGCTTAGAAGATCATTGTGATTTATGAGCTAAGGAGTTGCAATATATGTTTGGGCATCAACGGGTTCGTATGAAGCGTGAGGTGGAGTGCCGCCAGAAGTTGCAACAATAATGTTACAGAAGGGGGATGGTAAAACCATGTTCTTTCATGCCATAGTTGACTGTTGTTGGGGGAATATGAGTCAAGATAGTTTTCAAGGAGACCATAAGATTGGCATTGCGGGGGGGGGGGGGGGGGGGGCTTATAGAAATTGGCCGATTAAGTCGATTATTAGGCCTGACTAGTTGAGTTGGGGTAACTGACTCGTCTAGACCTAATCGTTCAATAGTCGGCTGATTTTTAAATTTGATTTTTTCACTGTTTTCTTATATGTGATTTTTGTTTATGCACATGAACATGTTTTGCATGTCTAATTCTTCTTTTAATCATGTTTGTGTGTTGTCTGATGTTGATGCGTAAATTAACACAAATATTAGCTATGTTTAAATAATTTATAACTAGTCTTTTTTGGGAAAACATGCTATCATGTTGTATAATTAGTTTATGTTGTAAATAGAACCACTTACCAAAATAAAAAATTCAGGTTGGGGGTGCTGCCCCCTGCAACCCCCACTGGGATTGGGGAGAGGGGGGCATACCTGATCTTCCCCTAGCTCCCTTGGTTCGTTGATTGGACAATGAGACCCCCGTGTTGGTAGGGTATGGTGGCACAAGGGGGACATCAGATGATTATGATTCAATGCATATCAATAGTTTATACTATTCAATTTAGTATTATTGTTAATGCTATTGGTTACAATAAACATATGCATATAACATATGCATATGCCTGCTTTATTTTTATAGGATATTCATTCATTCCTAATGCTATTGATTACTATATTTATGCTATTTATTTTTATGAGTGTTATTTGTTAATAAGTATAATCTTGTTATGTTTATATGAATGTATTATAGTATTGAAAATGTTCAATCTACGCAAATACATAAGAATATTTGTATAATAATTGATTTATATATATATATATTTAATTAATTTTAAAAAAATAAAAACCGACTGAAATCTGACTAAATCCAATCTATCTCACGAGTCACGATTGCTGATTAGTCTTTAGTCAATGACCCGACCAACCGAGTATTGACCACTGACTTCGGGAACCTTGATGTGGGGTTACTTTTGAATTTCAAGGATGCGAGCGAGACCAAGTGGAGATCGTTGGTTGGGCCATGGATTCACTAGGGCATGAATCAGGCAAGAGGTTTGGTGCATGCATTTGGGTTGCAGGAAGTTTACGATACGATCTTTGATATGAGCTGCTTGATTGGGTCTAAATGGGTTTCTTGTTTCTTTTTGTAATTTTTGGATGTGGTGGAGATGGATTTCATGTCCATTCTAGAAGACTTCAAGACGGGGCCATGATTTTGAGTGGTTGAATTGTTTTCTTATTTTTTCTGCTACCTGAAAGATGTGGTTGAGAAGATTGTTGATCTGAGGCTTGTTACATCATCTTGTGATGCCTATCTCATTGTAACGAGATCATTTGCAAGCATTTTTCATGGCATTTTGGGGTCGATCATTGCCTCGGTCCAATTTGCTTTTGTTCCGGACAGACACTAAATGGATATTGTGGTGTTGGCGACGGAGATTACTGCATTCCGGACAGACACTAAATGGATAGTGTGATGCTGGTGACTGAGATCGCCACATTTTGAAGGAGGCAGAAGGTTAAGTCAATGCTATGGAAAGTTGATTTGTATAAAGCCTTGCGGTTGCATGTACTAGAAATTTCTTTGGACAACTCTCTACCGCCGTGGCTTTTTTAACGAGTGGTTTACATGGATGAAATCGTTACCACTCATCATGTTCAATTTGGTTAATGGTTGCCTAGACGGTGGCTTTTTTCAGCCAGAGAGGAATCATGCGGGGTTGTCCTCTTGTTTTTTGTGGTTATTTGTGCTGTTAGCAGATGCTCTATCTGTAATGGTGGAGTGGGCAATTCGGAACGATTTTTTTGTTCACTAGGGGCATTTCAGGGTGATTTTTTTAGTTTCACTACAGAGGGCATCTCATTATCGGCAAGGCCCTAAATGTCGGTTCCAGTCACCATTTTGGTGACTGACCGAAACGGAATTTCGGTCGAATTTCGATTTCGTCAGGATATTGATATTGGATAGAAATTCGACCGGATTTCGCTGAAATTTGAGGTCATGATTTTCGGTTCTTTAGTACGTGAATTACACAATCTTTGTTGGAAGTGCATCTACTGAGGCTCGTGGGATCCCGACGGTACTGGATAATTTTTGGGACACTTCTGGATTGCATGTCAACATGGTAAATGGGCTTTTGTTCTTTTTTTCATGTCGTCGGCGGAGATTGGCGCCTGCAAGGTCACATTGGTGACTGCTAGGGCCTGCTTGCTTACCAATTATATGGGCCATCTGCTGGTCTGTAGTAGGCTCCATCAGACTGAGTGATTATATTTGGTTGAGAAGCTCAGGCAGAAGCTGAAAGTCTGGAAGGCCACTTGTTTATCTCGTGGAGGTCGTTTGATGCTTCGTAAGTCTATTTTGTTTGTAATTCCCATCTTCTTTATGCCATGACTCATAACACATGTGAGTATTGGTTGTCACCTTTGAGTCCCTTATGAGACATTTGTTCTGGGTTGCTGGGGAGTTGTCTGGCATTGCGCTTGTTTCTTGGCAGGAGGCTTCCTAACCGGTCGAGAACAGCGGCCTGGGAGTGCTTCATTCAAAGGAAATGAACATTTCTCTGCAGGTAAAATGGGTGATGTGCATCTGGGGTGGCAATAATGACCTTTTTAGGTTGTTGAGAGATTTATGCAGTGACCCTTGATCTATTGAGGCTTGAGCTCTCAGGGAGCTGTGTAGTTTCCATTGATCTTTTGAATGCATTGTTTTGCATGAGATTAATACACATTTGAAACTTACGTTAGGAGATGTGGGGACTTTTGATTTTGGCTTGATGATTTGACCGGGGGACGCTCTACGCAATCACTATTCGTGTTTGTTTACTTTGACGTCTTATCATAGGATGAGCGCTATGGATGATGGTCTAATGGGGCGTGGTGCACATGTTTCACTCTTGTATATCCGTGTAGAGCGTGACAATGTTCTTGGAGGTGCCAGCTTTCTTGAGTAAGATGAATGGGGTGTTCGTGGTCAGGGATGATGGTCTAATGGGTATGGTATTATGGTTTCTGTAAAGAAGGCATATCCAGCTTTGTCTGTATCTAGTGCTTTCAACCCAGGTATCTATGCACATGATTCTAAAATGATTTGGCGATGGAAGATTTCACCGAGGATTAAGATTTTTCTTTGGGTTGTGAGGGGCATGTCTGGATAGGTGTTAGTGGAGCGAGGTTCTTCCATGGTTTGATCGAGCTTGTGCACACTATCTTGATGGTACAGAGGACATTGACCATCTTCTCTTCTCTTCTCCCAACTGGAAGGAGGTTTGGAGCGCAACCTCCGTCATTGGCATGAACATCGAAGATTGCTTATGTTCTGGAGTTCTATTAGTGACAACTAGATCAGTTATGATAGGGACTGATTCTTGGCCTTGGCTTTGGTTTGGGCTTTTTTGCTAGCAATAATTGAATCGATCTCTAGAAAGGAATGGTTTATATTGACAGAGTCCTTGAGCATGCAAATACGGTGGCGGAGACTTGGGTTATCTAAATAGTGGTTATGATGACTTGGGCTCTTATTGAGTCTTTTTCTCATGATGCTTGAATTTGTGAGTGCTAAAGTATTTTGGGTGAACATCTTCCTTTTTCCCTTTCGGGAAAAAACAAAATGACTTGGCAATGCATTAAAACTCCTCAGTGGTGACGAGAATAGTTTGCTGGTATTTCGAACTGTAGATTGCATATTGTAATTGTAGATTTCCCCTTTTATAGTAGCTTGGTACACTAAAAAAATTATATATTATAGGATCTAGTTATTGCCTATCGGTAGAAATGATTTACAAACCATTCTTGACTCGGGTATCAGTTGTATTTTTAGATCTTTATGCGTATATTAGGTGGGCACTACAAATTAAGACACCAATTTTACAAAAATGATTCTTATTATTTGCTGCTCTGTGTGAATCTGTGATTCTGCGAAAAGCTGATTCCTGTCTTCCTGGGCTGGAAACGGGGATGGAGTGCCCTATATGGCAAGGGGTATTCTGAATCCGCATAACATGGGGCTTATTTTTTTGGTGACAGGTTGTATAGGTATTTCTTTAGAAAGAAAACTTTAAGCCCTTTTTAGTAAAATACCTTGAAGGGACATAGTCAAGATGTTATTTTGTATAATGTGGGCAGTAATTATTTTTCACGTCTCTGGTAAAACAGCCCGAAAGATTGTTTTAGTAGGAAAGCTGTTTTGGAAAATATAATATAATCTTCCGATGGACTTGTCAGTTTAAGGGTATTGTATCGTTATGTTATTTAATCGTTTGTTATTTTGTTGTTTACAGCAAATAAAGCTGTTGAAGTTGATGAATTGTGGCGTGCACGAGAAAAGGAGCTTGAACTTGAGAATAAGCTTATCTGCAAAATGAAAATTGATGAGAAATATAAAGATGGCAAGCATCATGACTCAAGAAAAAGTTGCAGTTCAAAACCTGATAAAAATGGGGGCTCTTCAAGTAAACGTGGTGTGTATGAAGACACTCAATCATATGAGGATGGCGGCCTCCCGGATGAAGAGATAGAAAGATTCTTAAATTCTAGGTGAGGATGACGTTACTTCGATGATTTGGTTTGCATGTTCGAAGTCCTGCCTTTTTATTATGTCTAATAACATCAGATTTTTGCTATCACATATTCACAATAAACTTCCTAGGATCTTGCACATATGGCGAGCTTCGTGCACAAGGTTGCTCTATAATCACATATTTATCTACTTTTACAAGCCAAGGATATTATGATGCTATCAATCTATGGTTTCTCTATATATTATGATCTGCACCGGTTCACATTTAGTGACTTGTTCAAGCAAGGTACTCAAATATGAATATGAAAAGGTATTAGTGGCAGCGAAGATCTTAATGGAACTCGAATGAATTTACATATGTAGACATTTTAATGGGATTCAGGTTGTTGAGATTACTTGGGGAATTAAACAAAATTAAGAGCTTCCAAAAACATTATTTGTGGCGGTGGCTTGATAAATATTGAAATGTAATAGGAGATGGCATTCATGTCGATGTCTGTCAAGGATGGTAGCCTGGCCACAAAGTTATTTAATGGCATGTCAGCGCAATAAAATGCTAGGATGCTGAATAAAAGTAAAGTGATGCCCTAAATACAAGTGAAACATACAATATAATGCAACATTTATAAAAACGCATGTGCAAACTTTAAAGATATCCAATTTATTAATCATACTTTATGGTTGTGGAATGAGGTGATCGAAAGGAAGTTGGAAACAAGGTCCAAAACAACTCTAGGTGCTTCAAGACGATTTAAACACAGTCAATGCAAGGTTTAAGCCTTACTTTTTTTCCCCAAAAAATAGTCAAACTGTTGTATACATATGCTAATATGAGGCGTTGAGGTTCTTTACACTATAAAAAAGTGGATAGGATAGATCACGGCATTTAATTCATCAAATACTAGCAATAAGGTGTCGGAACTAAAACTAGTTGAGAATTTAGATCGTCTATAAAAATGAGCGCCAACTCCAAGTACAACGAAAAGTTCGGCAAAAAAGTTCAACATTTTATATGGCTAATGTCACCAGTGGGCCTCAACAACTTATGCAACAACTCTGCATCATTCATCATTAGTGTCATATAGTAGGATCCTCAAGAGAATCATTCTTGTAATCATTGATTAACTATCATTGGCATCATTATCGCTATGATCTCCTGTTTTCATGGAAGTTCTCTTCGTCAACATTAGGAATGTGTTACCCGATCAAATAGTTGAGTTTGTTGGTAATTTCTTATGTTCCGAAGTAGTTGAGTTTGTTGGTAATTTCTTATGTTCCAAACTCAAAAGGTTTTTAAACACTGCGATTTATAACACACCAATATCCCTTTTTTCTCTTTCTTCCTCTAAGTTATATTTTTTTTGGCTCCTTCACTTTCCTCAGCTTCACATGGATCTTCCTTTAGGGGTATGTTTGTATCAAGATCTTGACAGGTTTTCCCATCAACGTCATTGATGTTAAAAATTCATTGATTGTCAGAGTCTACCTCATATAAGGAAAATTGATGATCAATTGTTTTCTTTTTTGATTCGCTTTCAGTTTCAGATTTGTCATGATGGACACTGAGTCACAGAGTTTTATTTGTTTCAAATTCAAAATTCAGACGATTCCTCTTTGCACGGACAATACTCGTAGAAACATCCAGAGTTAGATGTATATGTCACCTACATTATAATAAAAGCACTTGCATGGTTTTAAAATAATAACAGTATTTGCATAAAAATACGATTAAAATTTAAATGTCTGTCTGATTAAATGAACTCTAATTGTGCTCCATGCATAGGCATTTTAAGTGTTTAAATTCTAATAACAAATATTGCCAACTCATGCTTCGCTTCAGCGTTCCAGTAAAAAGAGTTTCTCGAGTTCTTTCTCTTTCTCCTGAATTCCAAGATTGGCACAGCTCCTAGTCCTTCCTCCTTCAAATAAGGCATTGACGTCACCCTTTGGTTGAATGTCATCTCCCTCCTACCTCACTCCTCCCTTGTGAACACTCGGTCGACCTCCGTATTAGACGGATCAAGCATGCTCTCGTTGCACTTGGTAAGCAGCCACTGAGCTGGATCATTCCCCTCACTCATCCCCTCGTCAGACTTGTCCTCCCCAACTAGATTATAGGTTTCCACTGCTCGCCGCCACTTGAGCTGAACTATATATGATGGCTCAAGGAATAGACACACAAGTATTTGAATCTGAAACTGAGCTATAAATGATAAAAATAAAATAAAAACTAGAGTTCTCTTTTTCTCATTCTAGTTTGCATTCCTGTCCAAATAGACCTCCAAGTATTTTGAAGAGAAATTATCAAAATTCCATGGTCCCTCCCACTGGATCAATGATCAACCTATCTATGTGTAAGCTGAAGCCCAACTTTTAGATTGAGAAAACAAGTAGTGGCGTGCAATGCACGTTAAGCTGGTGATCTCATTGTTTATAGCAAAGGACTTCCTGACACGAGCATTTTTCACGTTCTGTCCTGTGAATCAAGACTTGAGAGACACACACTCTTCTTTCACCTTTTTCGATATGGTTTCACGAAATTGCCACCTGCATAACTTTTAACCATTGCTAAAACCCATGTATCTGTATGTAGATGAAATGATTTTCTCGACCTGCTTTAACATTGAAGCATGAAGATGTAATTGGAGGAAATCCATCGACATCGTTTCCATGCAATGCACAATGTAAGGACTAAGGAGTCCATATAGATGCTTCTTCTCCATGATCTATTCCAGCTGCTTTATATTCCATGGCATAATCGTGATTGTTGGCATAACATTTTTCTCCCCAATGTGTCAACAAAATCACTGATTGAACTTTTAAAAACAAGTTTGCATCTTTTACATAATTTGAACCATCAATGGATTTCTAGAATGATGTTCTCTTGGAGGTGTTGGATGACAAGTTTTACAAGGTGCGTCACCTTGTATTGGTCCAACCATCGGATACTATATCACAAGATGTATCCCTCCACAACACATTGATGTCATCAATGAGGATGGTAATCAATCTCTTCCATCATTTAAAAAATCCGTGTCCGCTACTCATGCACTTAGATGGACAATGCATTTTCATTATTTTTTAATTCTGTGTAAATATGCCTTCTGTAATTATTCCTCCAGCTCACATTTGGTCTAGTACATCATGCTTCAACACCTGAAGGACATTATTTGTATCCTTTCATCTTTTAAGCATCATCTAATTCAAACTCAAGGTTATAGGTCCACTAATGACGGCTCCTATATTTCTCACCGTTATTCACACGTATTCTATGCCATTTTGGACCCTCAATCTCAGAAACTGCAATAAAATACATCACAAACTATACATAACACAACACCATGTAAAATACAACTCTAAACATCATATTACCGTGATTTTGAGAAATGCACCTCAATGCGCTGAGGCATACACCTCGAGGCAATTCTGACCAAAACATGCCCCGAGGCTAAAACACCTCGAGGCTTAAGTCTTGTCTAAAACCTATGGGACATGAGCCTTAGTGCACTGAAGCAGAGCCAATGCTGTCAGGATATGGTGAGGTGCTGTCTCAGTCCTGTGAACCTCTTTATATGCCGTATCAACCCTCTGATCCTCATTACATGATGTTTTAAGTTTTATCTAGAGATTGCAATTTTAAACCGAAAAGCTTCTCATCTTTATACTATATAAGGAGGTGTGAATAACTCAAAGAAATATTGCCTAATCATGCATATTTAACGAACCTTTAACACGTCTTTTTCTTCTTGTCCAATCTTCTAACCAAGCTAGTAGAACAAAATTTCAAGTCCAGTATAAATTTAGAACGACATTGACAGGCCTCATCATACATATCATATTTAACATCATCCTGTACCACTATAATAACGTAGAAAGAATGACATAAGTGCACCGTAGGTTTCAAATCTAGGTCTAACATCAAACAATGTAAATTGCTCTAAGATTGTCCTCTTGTTATTGAATGTCAACCATTGATGTCGATGCTTCCTGAATAGTTGTCCTGCCGACTACTGCGCCTTGTTAGCAAGCATTGCTATTATCAACTTTACAAAGCAAATTGATTATGTTAATATGTTGACCATTTGTCATTTGTTTATGACATTCTCGATGAATGACATTTTTTTTGAAGCCTACGTATTCGTATGGATTCTGAGATTTTCTTTATATGCATTTATTTTTCTTTCTTGGGTGATAATCCTATCTCAAATATGATGTGTTTGTTTAGAGTAAAACGAGGCAGAGGAGCAGTTGGATCGAGAATGGATGAACCTGGATCTCGCCCTGTGCATTTACCCTCAGATAATGAAGGAGATGCCCCTGACATCAGGACACATGAGGAGTGGGAAGGAAGGGTCCTTGGTCCGGAAAAACCGTCGTCATCATTATTACGAGATTCTTCCGATCCTCTCAGTACAAAGATGGTGAACGCAAAATCTTCAAGCTCGAAGAAGCATCGTAGCAAGGAGAAACACCAAAAGGAGCGACTGAAGAAAAAGAGGAAGAAAGAAAAAAGATCAAAACACCATCATTGAAGCCAACATGGATGAGATTTGTACAACAAATCGAAGATCCGTAAGCAATTTACCATTTTTAGCACTTTCCCAGCCTCTCGACCTGTAAATTATCAGTTTGTATTACAAGTCGGCGTCACACTGAAAAAATCATTCCACCTGGTTGGTATTATTTCTGTGACTGTATGATTTCTAAGTGTTAGGATTGTTGGAAGTTTTCTGGAAATTTATGTGAAGATCTTGAACTTGCTCTATGCGGTTTTTTTCGATTTAGAAATACAAGATACCATTCATTTGTATACTTGATAATTCCTGAATTTCAGCAAGTGAAATTCATTTGATACAAGAGAGTTAAGAGACTTGAAGATGTATCGGTTTTCATCGATTAGAATAATCAACTGCAATCTGGTGTGCTGAAAGTATACCAGGGTTGTAAATATTGGTTTTTTTTAAACTTTATCTCAATACCAAGTGCTTATTCCTTCCTTCTACACCTCATCCAAGGGTATTGCCCTCCTCTTCTCCCAACTTTTTCTTTATTCCACATTCTTCTAAATCCTTGGGCTGATTAAGCAAATTATGCTAACTCACCCTTCCACTTAGGCGTATTTATTTATCGCTATTATAATTAATCCATCACAAGAGCTAATGTTACATGACATACATATTTGTCGTTTCATTTTGAATTCAATAGAATATAGACAATCTTTAAACAAACTTGTGGGTACATATGCAACTTTCTTTTTAAAAAGGGCAGAAATGCAAATTCCACCTTTTTATTGGGGGGAAAAGTATATTTCCTCAACCAACTAACCTCAACTACCCCTTCCAACTTCTTTTCATACTCTTCTGGCGCATCGGAACTACTCCTCTCCTCCTTTCAATGCCACTCTCCACCGATCCCGCTCATGACCTTCGCTCCTTCCTCTACACGCATGACTTCGAGCACGGTTCGCTCGAGATACACCTCATGGGCGACAAGGACCTTGAATATGTCGTCGATCTCCTCAAGGAGTCCTTCATCGATTCCATGTGGATTCCGAGGAGGCATGCAAATCTGGTGGAGTACTGCGTGAGGCACTACTTTCTCGAGAGGTCTTATCTAGTCCCACATGTCGCCACCCTCGTGGGGTTCTACAAGAAGAAGGGGGGAGAAGGAGGGGAGGTCTTCGCTGGCACTGTTGACTTGTCCTTTGATGAGGCGGGTGCTGGGGGGATGCCACTAACACCGGAGCCGCCGAGGGAGTGCCCGTACGTGTCCAATATGGCCGTGAAGAAGGAACTCAGAAGGTGAGGTTGCTTCTCTTCTTCTCTTCTCTCCTCCTGCCTGTCTCTAGGAAATTCTTCGTCTTTCGTTTGTTAGATCCGGTAATTGCATACATCAACGTCGAAAATTCCCGATAAATGGACGAAAAAGCTAAGATGAATTTGTTTGTGTTCTTTCTGAAAAATGTTGGTTTTGCCAGATTCTAATGAAACTATAATAGAAAATGTTGTCCTGTCATCATCGAGATCGCATGTTGTTCTTGCTTGGATTCTAAGCAATGACATGCTGTTTGGCATACTAAGATCGTCATGCTTTGATTCTCCCCATTATATTTGCCCAATCTCAACATGAGAGTAGGAAGAAAGGAATATAGAAAAGGTTTAACTTTTCTCTGTAAGTGCAAGCATATTAGTTTAACTGGTATTTCATGCAGAATGAAATAAAAGAATTTAGTTTTACTCGAAAGGGAATATCGATCATTTCGACACGTTCTTTTTATGTGTAACTAACCGTTTCTCCAATACATATGTGCGAATCAATCGATGTCGAAGAGGGTAATTATCGTACTCTAAAATGGTTAAGTACTGCTCTCGTGGTTACTGCTATTTCCTTTGAGATATAAATTTCGTGCAAGTAGAACATGGATTTTTATTGCATTTTCTTCTTATCCATACAAGGAAAGGGATAGGGTGGCATCTGTTGAAGGCATCCGAGGAGCTCGTGACGAAGATGAGCGATTCACAGACTATATATCTCCACTGCAGAGTGTCTGATAAGGGCCCTTTCGCACTGTACGTGAAGGCTGGGTACCACGTCTGCGAGACGGATAGCAAGCTCCTGTGGTTGACGTTTCAGCGGCGCAGGCACTTGATGCGGAAGGACCTCTCTCTGGGAGCGAGTCCTGGCACCAATCACCCGTCGAAGCTTTGATGACCGGTCTGATGCTCAATGATAATATTAACACTGTCCATACTGGGTTGGATGCAGCAATATCTGGTTTTCATCTGTTCTTTTTTCTTCTGAATCTTTGGTATGTTTTATTATGGAATTTGACATGAAACGTTATTCGATCTTTTCACGATCCAAACTAATGCCATAGTGAAGTCCTGGTTAAAAAAGCATCTCCCGTAGTCTTAATCATCTTAATCGAATCTATAAATCCGTAATCAGGTCGCCAAGATCGATGTATTACGCGTTTCAGATACCAATAAGATCGTGGGGGTTGGAGGCACAAATCAACAAGCCGTATGCGACATGTATTCACTATCTCCATATTTGAGAGTTTTGAAGGGAAATAATCCAACTGAAATCTCCCAAAACTTGAGCTTTCCCGACGACAGTTTTAATTTAATGCGATTTGTGTGTTATTTACGACATCCGATCTGAGAACCTGAACAAGTCTGATTAATGGTCTCGTATTCAGCATGCATTTCATAGAATCGTTTCGTTTTTTTAGTTGCAGATTCTTTGGGCAGCCATGAACATGGTAGCCACTTTGTCTGGCAGAGCATTTCAAAGAATCTCGAATCGAATCGGCATCCTCCACAGCTAACATGTTGAAGAGCGTGCGTGCACTGCATGGAACTGGAACAGACCGATCTTACACGGAAAAATCCCTCGACGAAGAAGAAAAAAAAACTGTCAGCTAGCTATCAGAGAAAACCGCTACGTTAAACTTAGTCTACAAATGTTTCTACACTTGTATTTTAGTTGGTATATCTGAATCAGAGATGTTCAGATAAGGGATAATGTCCTTCAAACGAATAATGAAATTCACGGTAAGGACAGTCCCGTTACGAGTGAACCTTGTAAATCTATGTCGGTGATTTTAGCGTATTAATAATAGCGCGAGCACATGACCCACAAGTCAATCCATTTGCCATGTCGATTGCAACAGATGCACAGAAAGGTCAGACCATCTTTAGTGGAGGGTCCAAACTGGTCCCTTCTGACACAACGCACGCCTCTTACATAATTCAATATATATATATATATATATATATATATATATTATGATATGATCCGATTTCTATGAGATCTTGCCTTGTGTGGGAGCTGACAAGCATCTTAATAATTTTTATAAAAAGAAAACAGATTTGGAGACGCTCTTTGGTTTTAAAATGCCTTTGTTTAATCAATATGCTGAAAATCGACATGTTTCAGTCCTATATCGATCTGCTTCTACGAATCACAGTGATTTGATTTCACCTCATAGGTTTTTGCATCTAAGATAATCTCTACTGTTGCAGTATCAGCATCCTTTGACGAGGATAAACAGTGGAAGATTCGTCGATGATGCAGGGAGCTTTGCTGAATGTTCTGAAGGATTCTATACTATTCAATGAACTCTGTAGTGATAATCAGAGTATTTGTTCAATTTTGTTAATAATACTGAATGATTCGATGATTAACTCGAATCGCAAACGAACTCAAATATAGCAATTAGCGAACAAAACCATGAAGACTGATTGGTATCATATCTGTTAGCGTTTTTTTTAAATGTACAAGGCATTTATTGGTGATTTCATGTAATGAATCACTGTATGTTTGTGTATTGTGATTGTGTTTGTTTTGTTCTTGATCCTTTTTTCTGCTTATGTTTTGTTGATCGGATGTGTTCCCAAGTCTAGTATCAGTACAAGAGCCTGTACATTTATCTTCGTACTTATACAAACATCGATGTGGTTGCAGATACGTCGCAAAGCATACATAATACATCTTCATAAAATGCCGCGAAAAACTTTTTCTGGCGGTAAAAGAGCCACTCTTGAATGCTTCAACTGTTTTTCCCCCTCACAGCTCAACTCTCATTCAGATGCTGAAGCTCAAACGGGAATTCGATGCTTTTGCATTCACAGAAACCGCGAGCATGAGTTCCTTCAAGCACTCAGACATCGTGGGCCTCGTGCTGCTCTCGATATGCACGCAGCGAGAGGCTAGTCTCGCGAACAAGGCAATGCTGTCCATGGAGTAGGAGATTCTGGGCATCTCAGGATCGATCACCTTACGCAGCATCTTGCGATTCGTAAGAACGTGGCGTGCCTGATGAGTAGATAGCGTGAAATCAATTAGCATATGCTGTCATTGTAGTGATGCACTACGGGTTGCGAAAGGGAGAAATTACCTGCACGATCAGGTTCTTATCTGTCGGGCCCTGGCAAAGATCCAAGACTTGCCGGCCGGTCAGTAGCTCCAGCAGGACTACTCCGAACGCGTATACATCGCTTTGCAAGGTGAGCTTCCCCGTCTGCGAAATCGGAACATGATTCATCACTAAAAGAAGCAAGAATTGCAAATCACGAGCTGGTAATCATCGCGGCATAGCTAGATCTCTTACCGACGTGTATTCAGGATCGAAATAGCCGAATGTCCCGAGCACATTCGTGGTCTCAAAGGTCTCCTCATCCTCTGGCATCAGCTTAGCAAGACCGAAATCGGATATCTGCATACAAAGATGTGATCTGCATCAAAATTTTGGTGGGCAATGCCATGAAATCAACCACTTCACATCGAAAATTCATCGAAAATTCGTCACGATCATTAGATAGTTCATTGAATCTGTTAGGATTCTGTGATGCAGTGATCACCTTCGCGTCGTAATTATCATTCAGGAGTATGTTGGAGGATTTGAAGTCTCTGTGAAGAACAGGAATTCCAATCGCAGAATTGCAATGGAGATAAGCAAGGCCTCTTGCTGCTCCAACTGCTATTTTAAGCCTAATGTTCCAGTCCAATTTCATAGCACCGATTCCTGCAATTATGAGTAAAACAAAATCTGAAACACGAATTTTAGTCGAAACCATACGAAAAAAAGGAGAGACGGATCGAACCATTCAGACGATCTTGCAGGTTCCCATTGCGCATATACTCATAAACCAAGAACCGTTGCTTCCCGTCCGCGCAGTAGCCGATCAGCGAGACCAAATTCGGGTGCTCCAGCCTGCTCAAGATGTCGACCTCTACGCGGAATTCACGTTCGCCGTCCGCCTGCTTGAATGAAGGAAGATCCATCTTCTTGATCGCCACAGCCTTACAACATAAACATAGAGATCTCAACAAATCTTTGAACTACCAGTATTAACTAACTATAACTGTCTCAACCGCCATTACCGCGAACCTCGCCATTTCGTAGAATTCCTCTGTAAACTTTGCCGAATCCTCCCTTTCCAAGAAAGTTCTCTTCGGCGAAGGAGAACGTCGCCTCTTCCATCTCCTTGATCGTAAAAACCGTCGAGCGATTCCTCCTCTTCGACGGAATGAGATTGTCCCTGAGCTGCCAATACTCCACTGGTTTGTATATCCCTGACATGAACCAAATTGCAAACTTAAATCCAAATTCAAATTGTAATTAATATGATGATAGGGAATGCATACATGGATTGAGCTGGTCGACTGATCGATTCCTCCACCTTCTGTTCCACGCGGCCACGAATCCTAATGGCATTTCCACCCCCAAGATTCGAAATTCTCAACAGATTCAGCTCTTTCAGTTCAAACCCAATGTCGAAATGAACAGAGCAGCCACAAAAATGAGCAAAAACGAAAAAGAACAAATTTTTTCGAGAGAAAGATTGAAAATAGGAAAAACTGGCCGAGACCCAATATCAAAATATTCCTAAACCTGAAATCTGAGACACAAAAAGAGCATGAAATTGCGGAGATGGGCAGGAATGATTGCTTCCAAGGAAGAACTGGAGTTAACCCAAAAAAAATAAGAACACATAGGATTGATTAGAAGCAAGAGAAGACATTAGGTGTGAAGGGATCAAGAGCCATTGATTAGGAAAGTACTTAAAGAAGAAGAGAAGTGCTGGATGAACAACAACAGCGGATTCCTACCAAACCACAATACCAATATCTAAGGAGCAAGCAAGCGAGCAGTGAAGGAGAAGGGGCAGATGGAACCCCACACCTATATAAGAAAAAAGGGATCAGATGATGAGCATTGCTTGTGACATATGGAAGTGATGGGTTCTTTCGGATTCGTAAAACAGAGAGGATCCTTTGCTGTTCAAGCTCGTGCTGTGGGATCCGTTGGATGACGATCCGACGATTTCAAGATGCACGCCGACATCCCTGATCTCCTACGAGGGTCGTCCGATCGTCATCTAACGAATCCCCTAGTTTAGCCTTGCTTCTGTCAGGTTTTCTGTTGTGACAATAGTTTGCCGCAAGGGGTATGCTGGTAATTTCACGGGACCATGTAAAAAATTAAGTGTAATTTTTTTATTAAAGAAGGGTTTGTACGAGAGGATCAAATCATGTTATGCATGCATCAGCTTTTTATTTTTTTAAATGTGTTTTTTTTCTGATAAATGCATGCAGCAACTTTGATGTTATGTTTCATATCAGTTGAGCAGGGGGTCAGTTGTCCTTTACTGCTTTGGCTTTTTTTTTCTGCTGCATTTTTTTGGTTGCATTCCTGTGGTGTTTCAAATTGAATTTAAATCAAAAATTTGCCGGGAAAAAGAGAGGGAGACAGGTCGATGGATTTGTTTGTTACGTTTCGACTAAAAGATTGGCTATTCGATGTAAATTTTATGGTATTCCGTAACGAAAGAGGGCAAATCTACAAAAGTTCCATTATTATTAGTATAATAATGATTAAGAATAGGGGTGCACATGGATCGGATTGGATCAGATTTTGGCTTAATCCATGTCCAATCCATACTTAACGGATTTTTATTTTTCCAATCCAATCCAATCCATTATACATGCAAATCCAATCCAATTCGATCTATCGGATTACAGATTGGATCGGATTGGTTCGGATTTTTAATACTCGTCTAATCTATGATTAAGTTTGTAGCACACTAAACCTCAACATTCAAATCATGGTTCTAAAATTGAGATTGTAGATAAATATAAAGAAAATGATAGATAATTTTTGGAAGACAAATACATATATGCTTGTTATGAATTTAGTTAGAACAATTATTGTATAACTAAAATATAAATATCATGCATGTAATCTGGAGATTCCATAGAAGCAACTTGAGTTTGAATAAATTTCAAATTTGTATATATCAAATAGGAAGTAGAACTAACATGCTTAGTGGCGTGGTGCAAGAGAGAGGACTGTGCACGAAGGAGGTTTGGGACAAGAACCATGCACAATTGCGCGGTGCGGGAGGGAAATATCCGAGGTTCATGGATGTGTGTGTGCAAAGGAGGTTCGTGAGAGCTGAAGATGAGGTATGTCTACGTAGGCGCGTGGGAGGTCTAGCTAAACACGCGCATGACTGGGGACAAGGAGGGCGTTGTTGATGACGAGATGGTAGCTGGTTGAGGAGATCTGGATACATGTGCGTGAAGGAGGTCTAGGGGAACTAAGGAACAAGTATGGTTGTACATGTGAGAGGGAGATATGGTTGTGCCGTGCGCACGACTGGGGACGAAGACGATATCCTGTAGAGATATGTGCGCCTGAGGTGCAACGCGGGTGGATGTTTTGTTTGGAATGGTACCAAGGGGATTTAGGCTTTGGTAGTTTTTTTAGGAAGGATGTTTCATTTATAAAATTGGAAGGGCTTGAAGGATGTTGTGGGTAGGTATTGCTTTTTTTCACCAACAAGTGAGATAGGATAAGAGGGTTCTCAACAAGTGTTGTGGGGTAAAGCTTGAGTTGGAATGGGTTTAAACTCTAAAAAAAGTAGCTTGAATATTTACACATAGCTTTCGAGGAAAATTAAATATATAATATGCTTTAACGATAAGAAATAAATTATTATATATTATTTTTTGTCAACGGATTAACGGATTGGATTGAATCGGATTTTGACGATAATCCAGTCCAATCCAAAAGTGAATGGATTTGTAAACTCTCAATCCAATCCGATCCATTAGACTTATAAATCCAAACCGATCCAATCCAATGACAACAGATTTGATCGGATTGCGGATTTTATCCGATCCATGTGCACCCCTAATTAAGAAAAGTGCGTCTGTATCTTTGTCATCTCTGTACCCGGCAAAAAAAATTATCTCTCTGTTAATATTTAATAATTAGTTTTACTTGATTCTACATTTGATTATTTGATTAACACGTAAAGATCATATTTCCAAGATCAAGGATTCACAATTTAAATATTATAGTTCCACGATTTTTTTTTACAATTGTACACCTTAAAAATTTTGTTATTACTTATTTGTTCTATTTAAGTTTAACGGAAGGATAATACTGTAAATTTTGTAAGAATGCATGAGCACATGTTCTTGCAAAAAAAGATAAGGGTATAAATGTAATTAACAATCGAATCAATTGTTGGCACTAAAAATACATGATTTAACCGTCTGTATGAAATTATTTATTCTCAGTGTTTGCGCTATGCATGTGCCTGATAACATGACTGATCATCATTTTCTTCTTATGAGACCTGTAATTATGGGACTGTGAAGATAGAGAATGAGTCTGCATTCGAAGTGCATGCATACTTAAACACTGACTTATTCCCTCTTATTCCCCTTCCCTTATTCCCATCTTTTCTTATTCCTTCTTATCTACTCCTTTATTCCCCTTCTCCTATTCCCTTATTCCTCACTGTCCACTAATTTATACCTCTTATTCCTTATCGATCACGTGCCAAATGAATGGAGAATAGCACTTACCTGCTCTTATTCCACTTTATTCCCCTTATTTTTATCCTTCCAGCCGAACATGAATATGGCTTATTCCAACTTATTCTTCATCCTTATTCCAGTTTATTCTCAAGTCGAACGCCCTTAAGGTTCTCACTGAGATGAGGTTGGACACTATGCAAGATGCTACACATTTCTAGTTTGAAGAAAAATAATTTATTTGTCTTTTTGTTAGCTAAATAATCTTTTATATAAAAATTTACTGTGTCAAAACTAAAACTTTATTACATTAAGGAAAGGGAAGAATTGTGAATTTTGTAAAATTGCAAGGACAAAAGTATTATTGTAAACTGGACAACTTCTAATTGTAGAATTCCAAGGGCACGAGTATAAAAAACCCCTAAAATAAAATAACAACAAAGGCAAACTAAGCATGATGATGGTCACTACAATTCCTTTTATTCTAGTAGACACTAAATTTGCAATTAATATAGTCGGATCCTATCCATCTTAATGGATAGGGGGCGCCACCGGTGGGCTAGGTGGCGCCCTGCCGGGCTCCAAAACCTCTACCAAAGGGGCCGCGGCGCACGTAGAAAAACACGTAAAATCGTTGGTGATGCATTGCAAGAAGCATGTGAACATGTTGGCCCCCTGGGTCGGGCACGCGAGCGTGCATACGCTGGTTTCCACCCCGCATTGGACGAGGCACTCTCCCAAGGTGACCAAGAGGTCCGTCCCCGGCGGCGACTGCCCGTCCACGACGAGGCACGCGAGTAGGAGGAGGGAGAGCATGCTAGCACCTTTCACCTTCTTGTCCATCTGCAGAAATTGGATCAATAAGGAATGCTAGTGTTATGGTTGCCGAATGGTTTATATACTAGTATAATCTTCTGATGGTTTCGAGGAAAGAAACTTTGCATGATTTCAAGAAGATGCACCTATTTGCATTCATGCTTCGTGTGTGCTCCAAGATCGATCCAAAGCATATGTTAGAGTTATTTCGTAGATAATTAAAAGAACTCTATAATATTGATGGTGCAAATCAAAGAAAGTTTTGCGTTTTTTAATATCTAACGATATGCCTACGTATATGCTTGATGTTAGCGAGGTAACGAATAGAGTTGTATCAGTTTGTTATTCTTCGTTATATTACTTTGTATTAATGTTTTTAAAATTTGTCAAGACATGCCAGTTCGACCGGTGAATCGGACCAGGGTTGGTCCGATGGGTTGGTCCTATTATCCGAGTTTCACCTCCTGTTCAAATAGTGATTTTTTTGAGTCAAACCACCTGTTCCATTTAAATGGTGATAATTTTGATCCAGCCATCAGTTCAATTGAGTCCCGATTAACCATGTTCAAACCAAGTTCGAATCGGAATACATTTTTTTAAATTAGTGTCTTTTATAGGAGATGAACCCATGAACTTTGAATAATCCTACACCACTTACTAACCAGCTCAACAACTGATTTCTTTTGATGGGTTAATTTCAACTGTTATTATTCTATGATAAATCTATGCATTATTAAATTAAATATTATATATGTATAATATATAATGTTGTATATGCTAATTAAAATATTGTATACGCAATGTAAGATATCTACGTTATGTATGCAAAGTATGTATATCACGTACATATGTATCCATATCTATATCCATATGACATATATAATATATGCTTCTCTTTTTATATATTTTTATTGGTACGTGTTTGTTTATATCTATATAGTTGTGTATGTGTATATATGTATTTACAATATATATATATATATATATATATATATATATATATATATATATATATATATAGGGATTGGGGATCCTGAACCCAGGTGTAGGTAACATTCCTACACCCACCTCTTTTCTATCAATTTTTTTATTTTTTTTGAAAAGGATCCTTGAGGGATTTACTTATAATATTAAGTAGAATATGTGTTTCAAATTTCACATAAAACAAACATTCCTAACATGTCCATCAGACAAGGTCGATTTCAGCAAATCTGAAACCGTTAAAATTTGACTGTCTTGATGGATGAGTTAGAAGTCTCAAAATAAGTTGAAATTTGAATGACATGATGGTGACACATAGTGATCTGAATTCCCAAAGGATCCATTTCAAAAAAATTAAAAAAATTGAGAGAAAAAGGAGTGGGTGTAGGAAAGTTACCTACACCTGGGTTTAGGATCCCTTTTCCCATATATATATTTGTAGATGCAAATCTTTATACATTTAAATACATATTATTTTTTCAAAAAATTGCATGCTAATATACACATTTACATAGGTCAACTTGCGGTCGAACCAAGAGCATTAGACTAGTAAAGGCAGGTTTCTGTCCTATCGGCTTGTCTGGGAAAGTCTTCCTCGAGACTTGGATGTTTGTAGCTAGAAGTCTTTTGCTTTTCCGTTCTAATAAGCGATGAAAGCAAAGCATATCTGAGATCCTCAAAGGATAGGAAGAGGTCCCGCTTTTGCTGTAGAGCTGAAGAGAATACAAGGGACAGTGCGAGATCGTCCTCTCACCACATCAGCCTAGTCAGCACCCAGGCAGGAGACATGCAGTCCTTAGATCGTCCGGTTGTACTCTTCCGGCATTTCCTACTGACTTGATCCCCTTAATACCATCAGCAAAAATAGAGATTTTAGGTGCAATAGAAAGGAATGCTGTCACCGGGGTGGGTGAACCCTCATAGATATCAGGTGCCCACATATAATGAGTCAAAATACCGGGGCTCGGGGGCCCGGGGGGAAGGGGAGGTTTCCTCGGGGCTTGAGAGATGGAATCGGGGTCCACAAGTTGTTAATTCGCCGCTGGGTCATTCACACAAAAGGGAAGGAGTCTAAGATCGATTAACGAAACGAAAAAATGCTCTCTGAACCGAACGTGAAAGTGGTTTTCCATCAGACGACTGTTCACTCCACTCTCGACTTAGATTATATATCCAAAAGGGTCCGCTCTCGGCCCCCGGGAATTTATAAATTCGCTATCTATTTATTGATTTTTGTAAATATACTTGTACTTGCATTTTATTGATTCTATCAACTATTTCAATGATATTTAAATGTGTATTTAACACATGATTTTATTTATTCCGATTTGATCGGCCATTTTAACCATTTTCTTTCACTAGTTCGGCTTAATCTCGTTCTAAAAATGGTGATATCATCATCAAGTTGAATTGATTTTTTTGATAGATCAAATTGCTTCGACCTTTTCCATAACGTCTCCGGTTCGATTTAAAAAACATTGATTTATATTCTTGTTGGAGTCGTGAGAGATAATCAATCGCCGAGTACCATCCTCCATTTAAATCCCCCTCATGCACAATCATGACTTATATTTAAACGAGTTTTATTTTCAGTATGTGTGTAGGTTAAATTAGGTTGTCTCTTAGGGGAGCTAACTTGGCTATTCTCACTCCATCGTTCTCATTTTTTTATTTTTTTAAATTGCCTTCGTAGATTTTCATCAATATATCCTTATATTATGTCATTCAAATTTCGTTTGAAACAAAGACTCGTACGACCTTCATCAGACGGGGTCGATTTCAACAATTTTGTTACTATTAAAAATTTGATTGTCTGGATGGAAGCTGTACGAGTGTCTGTTTCACGTTAAACTTGATGACATAATATAATGAAATTCCACTAAAGTATTTTCTAAAAAATAAAATAAAAAAACAAGACAGTAAAAGCTAAGTTAGCTCCGGCAAAAGAAGAAAGGGGGTTGGAGAACGATCGACAAAAAATATTTAGATTTTTCTTCCAAAGGTCAATGGAGAAATTTAATTATAGGATTGTCCAGAACCGTTTGTCAATAAACTTCAACTCCATCAATCAACTGATAGCGTCGCTGCGTCACATCAAAGCCTCCGATTCTGACCAGACCCATACTGGGGAGATTTTTACACTTGTGTTCTTCTGAATTTTTAAATAATTTTTATACCCGGATCTTTTTTTTGGCAATTACACTTGTATGCTTATCTTCTTAGAAAATTAGCAGCAGTGTCCTTCCGATATTATGGTATAGAGAGGTATCTGCAACAACAGAAGTGTATTCTTGCGAATTTTGCGCGAATATGACAAGTGTAGCTGCACCAAAAATAAGGGTATCAGTGTTATTGTAATAACTCGGAAGGGCACAATTGTAAAAACGGCTAAAGTACACGATAAAACTTGCTTATTTCATTGGAAGCCATTTAAAAATAACAATGGATCATCTCCATCGAGATAAGCAAAGTTTATTCGTCATTATTGTTCTACTTAGTGGTGGATTATAAAGGGACAAATGTTGGGAAAAAGGAGTCTCACTTTGTTGTGGTTAGCCATCGGTAGGATCAGATATCACTCTCAAGCATGAAAGGTCGTATCGTGATATATCGGTGATATATCGGTATCGACATGTCATCGATATATCGTCGATATAGTCGATATCGATATCGGTAGACCATTTTATTCATAATTTCGGTTCGATGTCGGCGATATGGCGTCGATATATCGACGATATATCGTATTGACATGGTACCAATATCGATACCGATATCGATATATCCTTCCATGCTCTCAAGGGAACAAACAAATGAAGTTTTCATCAAATGCTGCGGAAGTGTGGAACGGAACCAAAGACGTTAAATCCCTAGAATAAATGAGCAAGCAAATCAAATCACAAACAACAATTATAAGACACATCGACCTGCAAGCAGTTTAACTCTCCCTTTTGGGGGGAGGGGTTTTCCCTCTTTAACCCATTCTTTCTCTCTTAAATATGAGTCCTGCATTTTCTCTTTTTAATATATTAAACAAATCAATTCTCTTTCATCCACTCCATCAAAAAATAATATATTATACCATCATATAATATAAAAATTATAAACTACTCAACTTCTCCGAACTTAATATAGTCACATCACAATAACTACTTACTTTTCCAAACTTCAATACATTATATCATAGCAAACCTACAACAAACCATCTCCAGTTTAACCCTCTATCCAAACACAAAAACACAAAAACATGTTACCTTGTACCAGTTTAACTCATCCTAACCCGCATATCAAATGCACCCGTAAAGATTTTTTACGTGGAAACCTCCAAAGTATAAAGGTGTGTTTGATTCGTGGGTTATCCAGGGGAGGATAACCCAGTTTTGTGTTTGTGTGTTTGGTTGGTGGGTTAAGGGTTGGGAAGGTTTGTGTGATGTGATTGTATTGGAATTTGAAAAAATTGATAGTTATTAGAGAATAATGGGGCTGCCCCTTGCGGGCAGCCAAGAATGGCTGCCCCCGCGCCGTTTCGGCGTGTTTTTTATTTTTTTTTGAAAAATCTCGCCATGTAAATTCATCCCTATATCCCTCCTATATGTCATTCGAATTTCGTCAGAAACAGAGGCTCCTACGGCCTCCATCGAGATGGTGTCGATTTAAAAAATCCTGTTACCGTTAAAAAATGTCTGTCTCGATGGAGGCCGTAGGAGCCTCTGTTTTTGACGAAATTCGAATGACATATAAGAGGGATATAGGGATGAATATACATGGTGATATTTTTCAGAAAAAAAAATAAAAAACGCGCCGAAACGGCGCGGGGGCAGCCATCTTGGCTGCCCGCAAGGGGCAGCCCCATTAATCTCTAGTTATTATGATATGATTGTATTGAAATTTGAAAAAGTAGATGGTTGTTGTGATGTGATTGTATTGATGTTTGGAATAATGAGTAGAAGTTGAGTATTTTATGATTTTTAAATGATATGATGGTATAATATATATATTTTTTGATGGGAATGTAGTGGGCCCTACTAGTAGGTTAAAAGTGTGGATTTTGGGGGGTTACCCATCCAAAGTGAGGGGTAACCCCCAACCGAACGCATCCTAAGGGAAATAATCATGGAAATAACACGATCCAAAACTACTTCACAAACGATGATAAGTGCATTCTCCGCAAAGGATGGGACCCTCTTACCGACCACTAAGGTTAAAATGAGCAATAAATCCCTTTACAAGTCCGAAAAATCAAATTCCGCACTGCAGTCCAATCGGTGTGTATGCGATACCGATATTGATATGTCCTTCCATGCTCTCAAGGGAACAAACAAATGAAGTTTTCATCAAATGCTGCGGAAGTGTGGAACGAAACCAAAGACGGTTAAATCCCTCGAATAAATGAGCAAGCAAATCAAATCACAAACAACAATCATAAGACACATCGGCCTGCAAGCAGTTTAACTCTCCCTTGGCGGGGGAGGGGTTTACCATCTTTAACCAACTCTTTCTCTCTTCGTACCACATTTTCTCTTTTTACTATATTAAATAAATCAATTCTCTTTCATCCACTCCATCAAAAAAATAATATGTTATACCATCATATAATATAAAAATTATAAACCACTCAACTCCTCCGAACTTAATACAGAGTCATCACAGTAACTACTCACTTTTCCAAACTTCAATACATTATATCACAACAAACCTACAACAAACCCACCTCCAATTTAACCCTCTGTCCAAACATTAAAACACAAAAACATGTTACCTTCTACCAGTTTAACTCATCATAACCCGCGTATCAAATGCACCTACAGAGATTTTTAACGTGGAAACCTCTAAAGTATAAGGAAAATAATCATGGAAATAACACGATCCAAAACTACTTCACAAACGATGATAAGTGCATTCTCCGCAAAGGATGGGACCCTCTTACCGACCACTAAGGTTAAAATGAGCAATAAATCCCTTTACAAAGTCCGAAAAATCAAATTCCGCACTGCAGTCCAATCGGTGTGTACGCGATAGCAAATCACCTTCTGCCGATGCATCACTCAAAGATAGTAGTATCACATCTAATAATCACGGAGTGTGATAGTCGCTGATAAGTTGCATATTCTACTACTCGACAATCTGAATTTAAGCATTTTGGGAAGTGATCATCAATCAATGGCTCCAATTGAAGTTAAGTCCAACAAATTGTATGATTAGTAATCTCCAATGTGACAGCAGACCGTCTGCACAGTGCAAACAACTCGGGTTGGATACCATGCCATTCAGATTTACTTGCAATTCTACCGAATTTTTTTTATTTATATATCATGAATCATGTTAATTCATTTATGTTCGCTAGATTGCATTGGAACTATTTGTTCAAATGTAGCGGTGTATGATCCATCGAGTTTCTTTTCGATAAAAGATCAATTTTCATTCATCATAGTCTAGAAATGTACCTTTTAGGGTAAAAGAAAAAGCGGGCCTCTCTAGAGGGGAAGTTGTGAAAATACAATTCATCACATCCCAAACAGAAATCCCAGAATGCAGAAAATTAGAAGCAACACAAAGAAGAGACAGATCTCCATGAAGGGCAGACTGAATCACCAAAAAGGAAGATTTTCCTCCAATCTCTACCAGATTTGTGATGAGGCCTTGTACTCAAATGAAACTTGATGAAAGATTTGTAGGGGTCTTTCCCACGCGCAAGTTCGCAGAAGATCGTTCAACCCAATTTTGAAGAATTTGATCCTCACCTGTACACAAAGGGCTTAAAAAGAGTAGTAAAGCATATTTCAAAAGTAAGTTAGGAGAATTTGTAAACTTCGAAGATAGTAGTATATGCTAAAAAAAATAGTTGTCCATTCAATTAGCTTAAAATTTCCTCTCTAATGTTCCTAATGATAGTTGCTTCTTTTAGCAAAGAGTCAATCTGTAAAGGTTTTCCTAGATAGGCGATGGCACATCTTGCTTTCCAAATTAACCATAAAATAGTAGCCTGATGTGCTATCTCCTTCCAGTTGATCATCGCGTCATTCCACACAATATTGTTTGAGAGAATAAGGAGTAAATTTGTGCCATTTGTAAACACTCTACTTTTGACAAGAATAGTTCTAGTAACTTCGCATTCACTGAATAGATGTGTATAACTTTCACATTCTTTTTTACATAGATGACAACGATTTACTGAAGTTATATTGATTTTTCCCAGCAAATCTTGGGTTATCAGCTTTCGGTGTCCCAACAACCATGTAAAAAAAGTGACCCGAGGCTCGAAAAGAGGCCCCCAAAATTTGGGATGGAAATTTGTTCTAATTCCACCATCCACAAGCAAATTGTATATGATTTTATTTATCTTTCTCCCTGTCTCTTTTCCTTTTGATGGAAAGTTTACGTGATCGATTTCGTTTGAGTTCAGGAATGAGTGGATTCGATCAATAGAAGACTTGGCTTTGTTTAGCACATTTCTGAGCCTCACAGGAATTTTAGATGCCATGTATTTGAACCAGTTGAATTTAGCTGTCCAAGTATTTAAACCTTTGGCGATAGAAATTTTTTTGTGTTTCACAAAAGGACATAATTCAGGATATAAGCACCTCAATGGAATATTACCACATATCGAATCTTCCCAAAGAGAGGATGTCTTACCATTTCCAGTTATTTTTTAGAATGTAGGGATTAACTGTTTTGCCCCCCGTAAAAGACCTTTCCATGTCAGTGAATTCGAGGAACACTTCTTTGATAAGCATATAGGCCCTCCCTGGTAGCATGAAGCCCTAATAATTGTAGAGACCCACGGTTTTTGATTTTCCACAATTTGAATTGTTGATTTAGTTAGTAGGGAATTGTTAAAACAACGAAGATCAAGAATGCCCCATCCATCATTTAGCTTTGGTCTAGTAATTTTTGACTAGGTCACCTTGGCTCTTAGACATTTGTTGGTGTTTCCCGACCATAGGAATTTTCTTCTGATTTTATCGATTTTAGAAAAGATCCCTTCCGGAAGCTTTAGACACGTTAAAATGTGGATTATTTGTGGGGTGAGTGACGAGTTTAGAAGAGCTACCCTAGTTGGAAGAGGTAACACTTTGGCTTTCCAGCCCTGAAGTTTCGATGAAAATTTCGAGATAAAATCGGATCAGTCAGTAGTGGATAAGCCATTCACTAATAGGGGGAATCCTAAATAAGAGAAGGGGAACGATCCCTCCTTCCAACCTGAAAGTGCACCAACCTTGTTTTTTTCATCTTCCGATAGGTTGATGGCATAGAAGGCTGATTTGGCTTTATTTATTTGAAGCCCAGACATAGAGCAGAAAATATCGATGGTAGATCGGACATTTAAAAGATGATCTTCATTGAATTCAACAAATATAAGAATATCATCCGCAAATTGGATATTCGTAACTATGGAATCCATGCCCTTTTTCCAATACCCTCTACACCGACCAGAATCCGCTAGCTTAACTAACATGGCATCAAGGACGGATAGTGAATGAATGAAGAGAAACGGGGATAAGGGATCCCCCTGACGAACACATCTTTCTGGTTTAATAAAACCTACAGAACGGTTATTAATTTTAAAGGAAACCCTGGAAGTCTCAAGAATTGACCTTATCCAAGAGATAAAGATTTCTGGATAATCTGCTGTTTGGAGAGTATCTAAGATAAAAGGCCATCGGATAGTGTCAAAGATTTGCATAGGAAATTTAATAAAGGACTTCTACGAAGAACAATTCGAAGATATATTATTGGAAGATGGACTTTAATATAGGAGTCTACATCTTAAGCATAATAATAAATAAAAAGAGTAGCTAACAATATTATTGATGACAGACACACTGCTTGATCATAATCCACCATCGTAAAACCACGAAGCTAGCTCCAAATTCTTAGACGCGATCTCCGGCTCTTCGACGAGCTCTTATTCTCTCGTTATATAGTATTCCCAAAGTAGACATACTAGCTACCAGTAGCAATACACAACATGCCGAGTTTTAGTGGAAATACGCGTCGATTTTCACGAGGCTCTCCTTGTTCTTTTCGCCGAAGACCTCTACGGGTGGTGCCTCCTCGCTCACCTTCTCGTACACGACGCTCCACTTCGCAACGCAACCGTCTCCCTTCGGGAAGAACTGAAGGGTTGAGATGAAAACCTTGTAGAACTTGAGCACGTCGCCATCGATAATCGAGTAAGAGATGGTCTTGCTAGCCTCGTCTAGTAGCTCGATCTTCTCGGTGACGGTGGTGAAATGAGGGACTCCTGAATGAGAGGTCAATAAGTAACCTTAACAGTCTGGTCTGGTGGTAGAAAAGTGTGCCTAACTAAGCTGCAAAGTTACGCACTAAAGATCGATACATAGATAGATACCTTCGCCAAAGGTGATCTTTCTAATGGAGCCAGCACTCTTGCCGTCACCCTCGATCTGCTCGATGCTCTTGAAATCTTCGGGGAAGATCTTGGGCAAGAATTCGTTCGAGTTTACGCTAACTCCCCAGAACTTTTCGACGGAGTTGGTGAGCTCGACCTCGAAGGCGTGGGTCCCGCTCAAAGCCGCCATTGCTACCTCAAAGAAGGAGAAGAGAAGAAAGATACGGAGGAGAAATAGAGTTCTTGTGGCTTTTGCTTTGGGAAGAATGGAGGTGCCATTGTAAGGGTATTTATACCCTTCCTTCCATTTGTTCTCTAATGTGATGTGAATGCACAACTTTAGTACATTTTTTTATTGATGCTGACGTGGAAATAATGGAGAGGGGGTTGGTGAGGACCGACGCCTTCTGATACGTTAAGGTTTTCCTACTAACTTCTGGAATTATTATTATTATTATATTGATTAATTAAGGTGGGACATTTTGACTGTAACCTACATAGAGCTAATTATAAAATTATAAAGAAAAGAAGGTTGACCTGTTTCTCGTTCAATCTATTCCTATAGTTAATAAAAAAGATGTAGTTTGCTGATCAAGAACACAACATTATCTGATGCATATCTTAAAATGCCTAACTAAGTAACCATCTATTATATCAATATGAAAAACCAATCAGTTTTCTGGTGATGGGGAGAGCAACGACAAAAATATTTAGCACATCAAGTTCATAGCACACCAATGTTGATTCATAGTCCAAGAAAATTGCTTAGGCTGTAGATACAGGAATATGCCCGCAGTTTTCTCTGGTGGCAGCAAGTATTTATTTGATATTGGTACATGTACATATCTTCACATAATTTTCAATCTTACGAAATTTCCACAGAAAGTTCTGATAAAATGATAAATAGAAAATAAAATCAGTGGTATTTTTCGGGAGATATAAAGGCCTATATTGAAATTGTTGTATTTTAAGTAAGTAATCAGATTTTAATTGGAAAACTTATGCAATTATAATAAGAGTTTATTTGATTTCAATTGAGAAATCAAATGGTTTAGAGGGAAAATTGAGAATTCCTAAATTTGAAATATGGAAAAGCTTGGGTGAAAGTTTAGTACTACATCCTATTCTAAACTTTTGGTGGGCTTATATACGAGTTCGCTCTTGTAGCAATGGTAGAGGAGACGAATGGAGGGCCACATACGTGCGCACGCACGCTTCGTTTGGGCTCGGGCTCGGGAGAGTCAATTCGGATCTCGGATCTTGATACTTTTGCGGCGGGTTTCATTTGACGGGTTGATTAAATTAATCATACGGATTAGTTTGGATTCGATTGCAATGGAAATTCGACTCCACGCAACGGCTCGATTTTAGTCACGATTTTGAAATCAGAAGAGACATGCCCGTTGAAGGGCATTTTCGGAAATCAAAAGGTACTACATGCTAGGGCACACGACCTTCTTTTTATACCTCTCTTCCAACGTCGTTTTCACTCACAAGAAAATTCTCTTACCGTCGTCTTCCTCTCTGTTCTCCCACCGCATCTGCGACCTGTTCTTCTCGGCTACAAGTTCTCTGAGGTACTTCGAGGACGGTTTCATTGGTGTGCGTGGACGAAGACCATGTACTGTCGTAACTTGGGAGCGGATCGTCAGTACCATACGCACCGGTATTGTGGAGGACGATATCCCCTCTAAGGACAGTCCATTTCATGGACGCTTCGGTGAACTCTAATCTTATTCTTCTTTCATTTTGTTTGCCACAAGTTGTTTATTACTTTCCCTTTCCTGGATCACACCCTATTCCTTATTTCCGTTTATTTAATTGGTTCCTGCATACTTTATGTAATCGGATAATAGATGGGAAATACATGATTATAATATTGTTAATATGTAATGCTTTTCTTTTAATTCATTTGGATCCTGTAATTACTGTTTAAATCATACCTTGGTAATCCTGTTAACTACAATCTTAGAGAGGATATCCGGAACCGATTTAAAACTATGTCAAAAACATTGTCCAAATCGAGGGTGGATATTACGGGTATGCCTGAAAAATTCAGTGGTCAGAACTTTAAGCGCTGGCAACAACACATGTAGATCTGGTTAACCACTATAGGATTAATCTCTATACTTGAAACTAATTGTCCTACAGTGGAAATGGAAAATCTCTCACCTGA
>JAZKJV010001049.1:0-47060 GCA_037367405.1 Ottelia alismoides | reverse complement strand
TATAGTAGGAGAAGGGCTTCGCCATTTTTTTATCAGTGAGACATACAATATAATGCAACCTTTATCAAAACATGTGTGTAAACTTTAAAGATATCTAATTGATTAATCATACTATGTGGTTGTGGAATGAGGTGATTGAAAGGAAGTCGGAAACAAGGTTTGAAACAACTTGAGGTGCTTCAAGGTGGTTTAACCACAATCGGTGCAACGTTTAAGCCTTTCTTTTAAAATAGTCAAAATTGTAATATGCATATGCTAAAATGAGGTGTTGATGCTCTTTATTTTTTTAAAAGATGGATATGATAGATTACTACAATAAATTCATCAAGTGCCATCATTAAGGTGTTGGAACTAAAACTAGTTGAGAATTTAGATCGTCTGTAAAAGTGAGCGCCAACTCCAAGTACAATGAAAAGAACACCAACAACACCAACAACAAAGCCTTTTCCCACAATTAAGTAGGGTCGGCTACATAGATTCTTTGCCTTCATTCAGATCTATCTTGGGTCAATCTCGGGCTTATATCCAAAAAAGTAAGATCCCTTCGTATAGTCTCTTTCCAACACTTCTTGGACCGTCTTCGCCCTCTCTTAGCCGGCTCAACATCCCAACACTCGCATCTCCTAACTGGTGCATCAACTGACCTTCTTTGCAAATGACCAAACCATCTTAAGCGATTTTCTCGCATCTTATCCTCGATCGGAGCTACACGAACTTTCTTTCTGATTGCATCATTCCGAATCCGATCTTTATGTGTGTGTCCACACATCCACCTTAGCATTTTCAATTCTGATACAATCATTTTTTGTACATGTCTATGTTTCACAGGCCAACATTCAGATCCATATTCTGATTCCTATTCTTTCGATGCGGCAGAACCCATGGCATTTGGGCGGATCTGGAGTGGTTTAATGTGTCGTCTTCTCCTCGTTTTGCGACAACTTGGCTTCTTCAAGGGCTAGGGCGAGGACGGACCTGCTTTCTGCTATTTCGCGGCTTTGGAGCATCTGGGTTGGGAGAAATGAGGCCCTCTTTGCTCGTCAGAGATTTTACACCGAGAACATTCTAATTACAGCTTCGCGTTTCACTCGTGATTGGACTGATGTGTAGGGTTTTCTTATGTTAGCGGAGGTATCCGATATCTATCCGACATCGATACCTCCAGACTTATGTTTGCTTGTCTCCTGTACGCGTGTCGCCTGTAAGTTCTCTTTAATTTCTTAATAAATCGGGGCGAGCACCATTGAGTGCGTCCCCCTTTTTTTGAGCGTAAAAAAAACATTCAGATCCATAGAGCATAAACAGGTCTCATGGCTGCTTTGTAAAACTTTCCTGTGGGCCCAACAAAAAAGGTCAACATTTTATATAGCTAATGTCACATGTGGGCCTGATTAACTTATGCAACATCTCTGTGTCATAATGTCATTCATCATTAATGTCATATAGTAGTATCCTCAAGAGGATCATCTTTGTAATCATTCATTTACTATCATTGGCATTGTTCATTCCTTGTTCTCATGGAAGTTCTCTTCATCAACACTAAGAGTGTTAGCCAATTAAATAATTGAGTTTGTTGGTGATCTCTTATGTTTCAAACTTAAAAACTTTTTAAACACTGCATTTATAAAATATGAATATCCTTTTTCTCATTCTTCCACTAAGGTCGATATTTTTTCAATTTTCCTCAACTTCACAGGGATCTTTCTTAAGGGGTATGTTTGATCAAGATATGGGCAGGTTTTTCATCGTCTTAGATTCGAAAAATTCATTAATGGCTGGATGCTACCTCATATAAGGAAAGTTGATGACCATTTGCTTTCTTTTTTGATTCCCTATCTTTCAGTTTCAGATTTGTCATGATGGACACTGAGTCGCTAAGTTTTACTTGTTTCAGATGATTACTTTTTGCACAAATCCGACTTGTAAAAACATCCAGAGTTAAAGGTACATTCACTTACATTATAATAAAAACACTTGCATGGATCTGAAAAAGTAATAGTATTTGCATAAATAGTAGTTTTATGGAAGGTTGACTTCTCGAAGTCGTATGATTGTGTGGATTGGCAATTCATTTGTGTATCACTATATAGATGCGATTTTTCATATAGGTGGATCTCATGGATGAATAGTTGCATAAGGATCGCTTCTCGTGTTGTTTTATGAACGTGCAATTGAAGGGATGTTTTCCTGCCGCAATGCGGGATTCGTTAGGGACGCTTGCTGGTTCCTCCCTTTTTGTTCTTATGATGGATGACCTGTTTGTTATGGTTGACCGAGTACTGACGTGAGGCTTTTGCCGTGGGTACTCAAAAAGGAGGAGATTTTGATCCCAATACCGCTGTACGCAGATGACACGATCCTTTTTGTGGAAGGAGATCCAACGAGTTGTAGAGGGATATCTGCGGTCCTTGACATATTCCATGCGGTTTCTGAGTTGAGTCTTAATAGAGTGAAGTTGGAGTTTATTCCTTTCAGCTTGGAGCATGGATGCAAAAATGGTTTAAACGACCATTTAGATGCACGTGGCCCTCGATTGCACCAACTAGTCAAAGTCGGGCTCATATGAGGGTGAAACACATAAACAACGTTAAACGACCACATAGCAACATTAAACGACATCATAAATGACGATAAAATACTGTTTAAATGATTCAATTGCAGACTTTTGTGTTATCCATGACTTTTGGATTCATGCTATACCTTGTAATTGTTTATGTTGTATATTTTGACATTTGACTATGGATTCTAGTTGTTTATGCTATCTATTTTGACATTTGGATGAAAAATTCTTTGAATTTAACAATATTTAATCTATATTGTGAATATGTGATTATATTTTTTAATAAATTATATTTTTGTTAATTATATATATGTAATAGTTTTTATTAATTAAAAAAAAATACAAAATCGCACAACCCATTTAATTTTTGTTTAAACTATCGCATACTATTTAATTAGTAATCAGTGGCCCTATCGACTGAATACAAACTACTATTTTTTGCGACCTTGGCTTGGAGGATGCAAAGATTGAGTTATGCGCTAGCTGGCTTCGTTCCCTGTGCAATGATTTGCCATTACGATAACTTTGGGTGTCACTAGTAATTGGGAAGATGCGTTTGGTTGACTGGCTATTGGTGATTGAGAAGATAGAGTAGGGGCTGACAGTGTGGAAGTCTGTTTGTTTGTCTAAATGTGGTAGATTGGTGCTGTTGGGCTCAGTTCTATCTGTGATTCCTATATTTTTCTTGTTTTCTAGACTCCTGCTCATGGGGCTGAGGAAGAGTCTTGAGAGCATCATGAGCGGTTCTTCTAGTCATTGTCGGGACGATCAATCAGGCTCCCTTTGGTGGATTGGAAATCGGTTTCATGTTTGAAGGATGACAATGGTTTGAGAGTGTGTAGTTTGGAGGAGATGAACAAGGCCTTTATCAGCAAGTGGATTGCTCAAATTTGAGGTGATTGTAACAATTTGGTTTGAAATATGATAAGGAAGGTCTATGGTAACGATTCGTCCCTGCCTGAGCACGGAGTACTTGGGCACGCTCCGTCGTACTTTTAGCAAGGGGTTTGTAGTGTGGTGCATGAGATTCGTCCTTCTATGAGACTCGTCCTTGGGGATGGCACTGCTTTAGGTTATGGACCGATGACTGAAGTGAGAGCGGACCGTTGGGCATGATATTTCCACGTTTGATGGCTCTGGCTATTTACTTGGATTGTTATGCGACGAATGTGTGGAACGGGCATTTGTTCTTCCCTCGGTTCCGATCTCAACTTTCAGATCAACGTTTGGAAAAGCTAATGATGTTACTTGAGGAGTTGGATAATGTAATAGACCCTTTGAGGGACATGATTGCTGGAGCTGGTGCGATGGAGTACTCTCGGTTGGCAAGGCGTATAAGGCTTTGAAGGGCATGTGAGCCATTGACCCGGGAGGACTTGTGACGGATTGTAGAGGGATTTGGAAATGAAAAGTTCCAATGCACATGAAGGTTTTTCTATTGTATTCAAGAGGGGAAGATTGTTGATTGGGGTTAGATTTGCTCAGTTTGTGACTTTGTTCAGTCTGCTAACCTTGCTTTCTTGCGATGTTTGGATGAGGCAGAAGATGCAGATCATCTCTTCTTCAGGTGTGGAAGCTCTCAGGATGCGTGGCATTTATTTGTGAACCGGACGATTTGTGTAGTTGGTGTGTCTGATTTCCGGGAGTCCATCGGGACGGATTGGAATGGTAAGGAGTTGGAGAGGTCCGGTTGTTTGGTTATGATTTGGGCACTTTGGCTGGCCAGAAATGGTGTGGTTTTCTGCCATGAGCGTTGTTACAGTGAAAATGTTGTTGCACATGCTAGAGCGCTAGCAGAGTGTTGGAACTTGTAAATTTTGCTTTTGAGTTTTGATACTTACCTATTTATAGACGTATAATTTTTTGGTGATTAATGGTGAAGTTTTGGGTGCACACCTATACAGCAGGGGCCTTTTTTTTCTTGTAAAAAATGGCTACCATCTGATTAAATGAACTCTAATTGTGCTCCCATGCATAGGCACTTTTAAGTGTTTAAATTCTAACCATGCTTCGCTTCACCGGTCCAGTAAAAAGAGTTTCTCCAGTTAAGTGAATAGATTCACATTAGTATTTGAAACTGAAACCGAGTTATAAAATGATAAAAATAAAATAAAAACTAGAGCTCTCTTTTGTTTATTCTTTTGCATTCCTGTCCAAATAGACCTAGTATTTGAAGAGAAATTATTGAAAATCCACGGTCTCTCTTTCCACTGGACCAATGATCAGCCTATCATGTGAGCTCAAGCCCAACTTCTAGGTTGAGAAAATAAGTAGTGGCATGCAATGCACGTTAAGCTGGAGACCTCACTGGTTATCCCAAAGGACTCTGACAAGTGCATTTTTCACATTCTGTCTGTGGCTAGAGACTGGAGAGGTGCACATACTCTTCTCTTTTGATATGGTTTCACCAAATTGCCACCTGCATAACTTTTAACCATGGTAAAACACATGTATATTATGTAGACGAAATGATTTTCTTGACCTTTAACATTGAAGCATGAAGATGCAATTGGTGGAATTGCATCTTCCACCAATTGAGATAACTTTTTTATCCCTAACATGTCAAACAAAGCATTGATTGTACTTCAAAAAATAATTCTGCATCTTTTACATAGTTTGAACCATCAATGGATTTCTAGAATGATGTTCTCTTGGAGGTGTTGTTGGATTACACGTTTTACAAGGTGCGCCACCTTTTATTGGTCCACAACACATTGATGTCATCAATGAGGGCGGCAGTTAATTTCTTCCATTGTTTGGAAATCTGTCTCCGCAACTCATGCACTTGATGGACAATGCATTTTCATTATTTTTCAATGCTTTGCAAATCTGCCTTCTGTGATTACTCCTCCAGCTCACATTTGGTTTAGTATATCACATTTGAACACCTGAAGGACATTATTTGTATCCTTCCATCTTTTGAGCCTCATCTAATTCAAACTCAAAATAATAGGTCCATCAATGGCAATTCCTATGTGATTCACCATTATTCACACTTTGTATTCTATGCCATTTTGGACTGCAAGAAAATACTTCTCAGAAACTGCAAGAAAATACATCACAAACTACACACAACACAATAGCTTGTATGTGACACAATACCATGTAACATACAACTCTAAACATCATAGTACCATGATTTTGAAAAATGCAGCTTTCAGGCAATTTTAACAAAAAAAATGCCTGAGTCTTCTCTAAAACCTATGGGACGTGAGCCTTAGTGCACTGATGGCAGAGCCGATGCTGTTAGGATATGACGAGGTGCTTTCTCAGCCATCTGAACCTCATTACATGATGTTTTATGAGATTATAATTTTAATCCAAAAAGCTTCTCATCCGTGTACTATATATGGAGGTGTGAATAACTCAAAGAAACATTTCCTAATCATGCATATTTAACGAACCTTTAACAAATATCTTTTTCTTCTTGTCAAATCATCTGACCAAGCTAGTACAACAAATTTTCAAGTCCTGTATAAATTTTGAACAATGTTGATAGGACTCATCATACATATTAGATTTAATATTATCCTGTACCACTATAGTAACATACAAAGAATGGCATAAATGCACCAAAGGTTTCAGATACAGGACTAACATCAAATAGCGTAAACTTCCCTAAGATTGCCCTCTTGTTTTTGAATGTCAACGGTTGATGTTGCCAGTTCCCTTAGTAAAGCATCGTTGTTCTGGACTTTACAAAGCAAATTGATCATGTTAGTATGTTCGGATGCAATGGTACTAGTAGGATACTTTAACTGTGATGCTTGAATTTTGAAAGGTTTCCAAGCATGCGTATCTTTGTTAACATTTGCATTTGTTTATGACATTCTGGATGAATGACATTTTTTTGGAGCCTACGTATTCATATGGATTCTGAAAATTTCTTTATATGCATTTATTTTTCTCTCTTGGGCGATAATCCTATCTCGAATATGGTGTGTTTGGATAGAGTAAAACGAGGCAGAGGAGCAGTTGGATCGAGAATGGATGAACCTGGTCCTTACCCTGTACATTTACCCTCAGATAATGACAGAGATGCGTCTGACATTAGGACACACGAGGAGTGGGAAGGAAGGGTCTTAGGTCCGGAAAAGCCGTCATCACTATTACGAGATTCTTCCGATCCTATCCGTACAAAGATGGAGAATGCAAAATCTTCTAGCTCGAAGAAGCATCGTATCAAGGAGAAACACCAAAAGGAGGAGCGACTGAAGAAAAAGAGAAAGAAAGAAAAAAGATCGAAACACCGTCACTGAAGCCCAAAAGGAGGAGAGGATGTATACAACGAATCGAATATCTGTAAGCAATTTACCATCTTTAGCACTTCCCCTGCCTCGTGGCATGTAAATTATCAGTTTGTGCTTTGTATTACAAGTTGACGTCACATTGAAAAAACCATTCGACCTAGTTTGCATTATTGCTGTGACTATGATTTTCATGTGTTACGAATGGAAGTTTTTCTGGAAATTTATATGAAACTCCTGAACTTGCTCTATGCAGATTTTTTTGATTTAGAAATACAAGATACCATTCATTTGGATATTTGATAATTCCCGAATTTCTGCGAGTGAAATTCATTGATTCAAGAGAGTTGAAGAAGTATCGGTTTTCATTGATTTTAATAATCAACTGCAATCTGATGTGCTGAAAGTATACCAGGGTTATAAATATTGGTTTTGTAAACTTTATCTCAATACCCAGTGCCTATTCCTTCCTTCAACACCTCATCCAAAGGTATTGCCCTCTTCTCCCAACTTTTTCTTTATTCCACATTCTTCTAAATCCTTGGGCTGATTAAGCAAATTATGCTAGCTCACCCTTCTACTTAGGTGAATTTATTTGTCGCTATGATAATTAATCAACAAGAGGTAATGTTACGTGACACATTCGTCGTTTCACTTTGTATCGAGCGCAACTTCAACAGAATATTGACAATCTTTACACAAACTTGAGGGTAAAGATGCAACTTTCTTTTTAAAAGGGACAAAATGCAAATTCCACCTTTTCATTGTGGAAAAGTAAATTTCTTAAACCAACTAACCTTAACTGTATCGGAACTACTCTCATTCCATTGCTACTCTCCACCGATGCTGTTTGTGACCTTCGCTCCTTCCTCTACACATGGCTTTGAGCACGGTTCGCTCGAGATGCGCATCATGGCCGACAATGACCTCGAATATGCTGTCAAGGAGTCCATGTGGATACCGGGGGAGGCATGCAAATCTAGTGTACTGCGTGAGGCACTACTTCCTCGAGAGATCCACATGTCGCCACCATCGTGGGGTTCTACAAGGAGAAGGGGGGAGGGGAGGTCTTCTCTGACACCATCGACTTGTCCTTTGATGAAGTGGGTGCTGGGGGATGCCACTAACACTGGAGCCGCCGAGGGAGTGCCTGTACGTTTCTAATATGGCCGTGAAGTAGAAGGTGAGTTATCTGCTTCTCTTCTCTTCTCCTGTCTCTGCAAAATTCTTTGTTCCTTTCGTTTGTTAGATCTGGTAATTGCAGACGTTGATGTCAAAAATTCTCGATAAATGGACAAAAAGCTAAGATGAAATTGTTTGTGTTCGTTCTGAAAAATGTTGGTTTTGCCAGATTCTAATGAAACTGATATTATCAGTACGACAGTACCCCATTTCTGCAATAGAAAATGTTTTTTTGTTGTCATCGAGACCGCCTGTTGTTCTTGCTTGGATTCTAAGAAAAGACATGCTGTCTGGCACACGAAGATCGTTCTGCTTTGTTTCTCTCAATTATATTTGTCAAACCTCAACATAAGAACATGAAGAAAGGAATATAGAAAAGGTTTATCCATTCTCTGAAAGAATAATCATATTAGTTTAACTGGTATTTCACGCAGTAGAAAATGAAAGAAAAGAATTTAATTTTTACTTGAAAGGAAATATCGATCATTTGGACATTCTTTTCACGTGTGACTAACCGTTTCTCCAACACAAACATGCGAATAAATCAGTGGAGAGGATGGTTAAGTACTGTGGTCTAAAATGGTTTAAGATAGTACTACTCTCGTGGTTACTGCTATTTCCTTCGCAATGTAAATTTTGCGTAAGTAGATCATGGATTTTAATTGCATTATTTTTCTTCCTATTTTTCTACTTATCATACAAGGACGGGGATAGGGTGGCGTCTCCTGAAGGCATCCGAGGAGCTTGTGACAAAGATGAGCATCGATTCACAGACTGTCTCCACTGCATAGTGTCTGATAAGGGCCCTTCCGCACTGTATGTGAAGGCTGGGCACCACGTCTGCAAGACGGATAGCAAGCTCCTATGGTTGACGTTTCAGTGACGCAGGCACTTGATGCGGAAGGACCTCTCTCTGGGAGCAACTCCTGGCAACGATCATTAGTCGAAGCTTTGAAGATATGGCTGATGTTCGATGATACATTTTAACGCTATCAATACCGGTTGATCAAGTCAGGATGCAGCAATATCTGCTTTTTTATCCATTCGTGGTTTTTCTTCTGAATCTTTGGTATGTTTTATTATGGAATTTCACATGGACGTTATTCCATCTTTTCGCGATCCGAGCTAAAGACATTGTGAAGTCCTGGCTGAAAAGGCATCCCCCGCTTGTCGTCTCAGTCATCTTAATCGAATCTATAAATCCATAATCAGGTCACCAAGATCCATCTATTATATGTTTGAGATACCAATAAGGCCGTGGTCGTTCAAGGCAAAAAATCAACAAGCCGTCCATGTATTCGCTATATTGTTATTTGAGAGCTTTGAAGGGAAAGAATCCAACTGAAATCTCCTAAATCTTGAGCTTTCCTGACGATCCAGTTATTTGCATACATAATACATCTCCATAAAATGCCGTGACAAATTTTTTCTTGCGGAAAAAGAGCCACTTTTGAATACTTCAACTGCTTCTTTCCCTCACTGCTCAGTTCTCATTTAACTGTCAGATGCTGAAGCTCAAGAGGGAATTCGACGCTTTTGCATTCGCAGAAACCCCAAGCATGAGTTCCTTCAAGCACTCGGACATCGTAGGCCTCGTGCTGCTTGCAATACACACGCATTGAGAAGCTAGGCTCGTGAACAATGCGATGCTGTCCATGGCGTAGGAGTTTCTGGGCATCTCAGGATCGATCACCTTACACAGCCTCTTGAGATTCGTTAGAACGAGGCACACCTGACACGTAAATGGTCTGAAATCAATTAGCAAATGCTGTCGTTGTCATGATCACTACGGGTTGCGAAAGGGAGAAATTACCCGAGCACCTTTGTCATCTCCAAGGTATCCTCATCCTCTGGCATCAACTTAGCAAGACCGAAATCAGATATCTGCATACAAAGATGTGATCTACATCAAAATTATGGTTGGCAATGCCGTGGAATCAACTGCAACACATTGAAAATCCATCACGATCGTTAGATGGTTCATTGTATCTGTGGATCTTGTGATTCAGTGGTCACCTTCGCGTCGTAACTATCGTTCAGCAGTATGCTGGAGGATTTGAAATTTCTGTGAATGATAGGAATCCCAATCGTAGAATTGCAATTGGGATCAGCAAGGCCTCTGGCTGCTCCAAACTGCTATTTTAAGCCTAATGTTCCAGTCCATTTTCATAGCACTGATGCCTGCAATTATGCCTGAAAAATTCAGGAACACGAATCCTATGCAGATGTAATTCTCGATTGAGTCGAAACGGTACGAAAAAAAGAACGGATCGAACCATTCAGACGATCTTGCAGGTTTCCGGTGCGCATATACTCATAAACCAAGAACCGTTGCTTCCAGTCCGCTCAGTAGTTGACCAGCGACACTCCTGGGGGAGCCAATTTAGCCCGCCGTATTTTCTCTATATATTTTGTTTTTTTAAATATTTCTGTAGATTTTCATTATTATATTCATATATTATGGTATTCAAATTTCGTACAAAACAAAGACTATATGACCTCCATCTAGATGTGGTCGATTTCAACAATGTTAAGACCATTAAAAAAATGACTGCCTAGATGGAGGCCGTAGGAGTAGTGTCTGTTTCTCACGAAACTTGAGTGGCATAGTAGAGGAATATATTAATAATTTTCCACAGATTCATTTGAAAAAACAAGGAAAATGGGGCGGGGGGAGCCAAGTTATCTCCCCAAGGGGCAACCCCATTTTCCCTATATATAGAGAAAAAATGAGGACGCCCTTTTTTCCGCAATTTTTTTATTTTTTTTGCAAAATATCACCATGTATATTCTTCTATATATCCCATCAATTTACCATTCAAATTTCGTCAGAAAGAGACTCCTATGCCTTCCATCTAGAACAAGTAATTTTAACGGTATCAACATTGCAGTAATCGACTTGTTCTATATGGATGGCATACGAGTCTCCATTTCTAATGAAATTCGAATGACACATTGAAGGGATATATAAATAATTATATATGATGATATTTTTCAAAAAAATAAAAAAAATTTGCGGAAAAATGACGTACGAGCAGCCTTATCAAATCCACATATATATAAAAAGTGGGGCTACCTCCACCCTTATTTCTCTGTAATTATTTTATTTTTTTTAAAATAACACCATATATATCCTTTCAATATGCTATCTGAATTTCGTCAAAAGCATAAACTCCTATGCCCTCTACTTAGAACACGTAATTTTAACGATTTAAACATTGTTGTAATCGACATGTTCTAGATGGACATCATATGAGTCTCTGTTTCTGACGAAATTCAAATGACATATATGAGGGAAACAGAGATGAATATAAATAGTGATAATATTGAAAAAAAATAAAAAAATCGAAAATGAGGCTGAGGCAACCATGTTGGCTGCCCCAAGGACACACGCGCACACACTCTCTCTCTCTCTCTCTCTCTATATATATATATATATATATATAGAGAGAGAGAGAGAGAGAGAGAGAGAGAGACGAGGTTGCTCTATGACAACAATGAGCTGCTCGTGATTCATTTTTTGGTAATTTTTTTATTTTTTTAAATACCAACATGTATTTTCATCCATATATATATATATATTTGAGTAAATTATATTTTGGGTCTCCATCTATGGGTCCGACCTCAAAATGGGTCCTGATCTTTAAATTGTAACGATTCGAGTCCCATAACCATTTAGGAAATGGAAATTTTGGGGTTCATGACGAATATGTCCTTGTTGGGAAGGGAATGGGAGTTGGGTTCTAACTTTTAAACCAGGACATCCTCGTCATTAGCCCCAAAGAATTCTTTACATTAATGGCTCTGGGACCCAAATCGTTACAATTTAAAGATCGGGACTCATTCTGGGATCGAACCCATAGATGAGGACCCAAATTGTAATTTACCCTATATATTTATATGCTTCAGGGGCACCCAATGGCCTGCTCCTGCCCCATTTTTGGTAATTTTTTGGAAAATACCGACAATATTTTCATCAATGTATCCCTATATTATATCATTTTAATTTCATCAGAAACAGAGACTCTTATGCCTTTCATCTAGATTGTCGAACTCTATTTCAGATGAAATTGGAGTGACATAAAATAGGGATACAATGATGGAATACATGACATTAATTTCCAAAAAATAGAAAAATTTGCCCAGAAATGGCACGTATTTTTCTCACACATATATGTATTCATATAGAGAAGACATATATTATATGTATCTCTCTTTATATATTTTTTATTTTGTGGTTGTGTTCAAATACATATGCATCTCTCTTTATGTAGTCAAATGCATATTATTTTTAAGAAAATTACATGCTAATATATGCACATATGAATTTATAAATTTGCTATCTATTTCCTTATCTTTATAAGTATAATTGTACATGAATTTTATTAATTCTATCAACTATTTCAATGGCAATTAAATGCGTATTTTACACATGATTTTATTTATTCCAGTTGGTTGGCCATGTTGGACATGTGAGCCCACGGCGAGCCATTATGCAATAAATGTTATTGCAAATATCATTCCCTGATCTGAAATGAAGAATAAATAATTTGCATAATAGGTCCCTCTGTACAATTAGGGTTATGTACCATGGCTATCTTAATGATCATACAGCTGTTGATTCAATTATTGAATCATAGAGGCTGGTGCTTGGATGAATATCTAAAGAGTTAGGTTGAGGACTCATCAAGCACCGTCAAATGATTGTTAAGATGTGATCTCCAGCCTGAGTAGGAGATGGCAATCCTTTCTCACATAGGCTGATATCTGACCGACCTCTTGATGCAGGTCCTCTGCATAGGAATAGAGATTCAGAGGTGTCAGATTAGTTAGGTCAAAGAGTTGACTTAACGAGATCGAGATAACCTAAGTCCTATGTTGAATGCTATCACAGCATAGGCACGCATCCTCTGACCGGAGACAGATGTATTGCTATATGTCTAAGTATGTACATTTGACAGACCAATAGGTTGATGACCTAACCAAGGTCTATACACCGGCGCGTTGGTGTGCATATAAGGGCATATGAGTAATACGATCTCTCAAAGGGATCATACAGGTTCGCTACTGAACCGGAAGACATGAGCTCACTCATGAGATATTGGGAGGAATCAAATTCCGTGCACGGTCGTCTCGCTTTGGAAGCTTGACTGAATTTGTAGGTTTGATATATACTTTTGGAAAGTATATGATCAAGACCTAGGTATGATATATGCTTTTGGAAAGTATATGATCGATACCAAATCCCAATGATCAAATGAGAAACTTAGTGATCAAACCCTGAAGAAGACAGTGTAAAACAGATCTTGATCTTCGGGTTGACCATGGGTCTTCCAGTATGCAGGATGTACAGGTATTGGGAATACCTGAAGGGTGATGTGATCATAAACGATTGTATATCCATGACGCTTCCATTCCGAGGGAGTGATGAAACAGGTCTGGATTTTAGTGACTCCTTTCAGTAGAGAAGCAATCCGATCTTAGTCCAAGTATTGGACATTAATCTGAATAGGATTCAGATTCAATGAGAAGATTGGATTTGCGGCCTTGATTTAATCAAGCATCTGTGAGAGGTCCGTAAGATCTAGATTTGAGATGAGATCTCAACATCCAAGTCACTATACGTGGAACAATACAATCGCCCTGTCCTTATCTCCAAGTATCTGCGGAGAAAGCACATTATTCTTGAAAGGGTTCAAGAATAATTCTTTTGATGAAATATCCAAGCAAGGACTTGATGATTAAATGAGATTTAATTATCAAGCTTAAATATGAATATGATTCATATTGTGAAAATGATTATCTAAGATAATTAAATGGGATTTAATTATCAAGGATTAAGAGAATGTGGATAACACTATCCATGATATATGTGTGTTATAAATATGATTTATAATATACACATATAAGAGAGAGAATTTATGTAAATAGCATTTGTTAATTAATAATGTGGATTGGATTCACATATGTTAATTAATTGGAAATGCAATTTACTAACTAGTTTGGGTTGTGAATATGATTCACATAATATTCAATGACATGATTGAAATATTCACAAATTAATTTAGAATTATTTTTGTGAATATTTTTTGTGATTAATTAAGAAATAATTAAATAAATAAAATGGAGCAATAACCACCTTCATAGGTGGCGTCACCCATGAATGGTTCATGGGTGACGCCCCCCCCTTTTTAGGAGGGTGGTTGGCTCCATTACATTTATCATATTATTTCTTAGTTAATTAATGTTTAAATTGATGTTGTTGTTTTTAACCAACAACAAATCATGGCCATTGATTTATCATGGACCAAGCATATCCCTTGGATCCATGTGTCCCATGGATTGAGATCCATTGGATCCTAAACTAGTATATAAGGAGGGCTAGGGTAGCCTCTCCATGGTACATCATTAAGAGTTGTACAAGGTGACAACTCTCTCTCTCTCTCTCTTTCTCATTCTTGCCCTCTCTCTCTCTCTTTTCTCTTCTCCATTAAGTGGCCGTCCACTTTGTGTTGAAAAAAAGAGAGACTCTCGGCTTCTTCTTCGACGACTCGTGGATCTCCATCTTCTTTGGAGTTTTTTACTCTAAAGGAAGACGACGGATTTCGTTTGACGAAATCGGGGGAGCCATCGCTTGGATCTTCATCGAGGATTGCGGGAAGGAACGTGACTCATCATCGCGCCCGCAAGTGCGTTCTTCGTGGATCAGACTTAAGATAGGAGGATCTCTACTTTGGGATCTCGCGATCACAACCACGCTTCAAGAGGTATTCCTTGTACTTTGTGGTTTGATGAAACGATCCGAGAAGTGTTCTCGTGATCATGTGGTTTCATCTTTAAAGTTAAAAAATTTTAATTTCCGCTGCATCTAGCAACTAGTGCGACTAGTTGCTCCGATTGCATACGATGCGATCGACACGCTTCCGTGATGCGCTTGAGGATACTCAATATCCTTCAGGCCAATTCAACCATTTTCGCCTCATGAGTTCAGCTTAATTCGGTTAAAAAAATGACGATATCATTATCAGTTGAACCAACTTAATTTCATGATTCAACTCCATTCCACCTTATTGACAATATTTCCAATTCCATCTAAAAAAATTGGTTTATATTTTTGCCGATCACCGGGAAAATTCGTATCATCCTGCATGTACTTCCATTACAGTTGATTCAGTGATTTTTCTCTGGATAAAAATCATATATATATATATAGGATTTCTTTCAAATAGGACGCAGTCCTTCCAAAGCTAAGGAAGGCCAGCCCCTTTTTTGTATAAAACAGGATGACTTTAGTAGAATACATATACAATTTTGTATTATAATGTGCAGTTTTAATGTTTGTATTATAATACACAGTTTTGTATGCGGCTTTGTTTTTATAACGTGCACCTATAATACAAACTGTATACGTATTCTACTAAAGTGCTCGTGTTTTATACAAAAAAGGGGCGGCCTTCATTAACTATGGAAGGACTGCATCCTATTTGAAAGGCCCCCTATATATATATATATATATATTTGTGTCTATGCTTTTAGAAAGAAAGAAGAAAGGGAGTTAAGAACAATCGTCAGTGTGCGACCAATTATCGGTTGAAGATATCCAAAATTGAAGGTCTTGTATGGAGAAAAAAATGGTTAGATTTTTCTTCCAAAGGTTAATCACGAAATCTAATTTCAGGATTGTCGAGAACCGTTGTAAATAAACTTCAACTCCATCAATCGACTGATAGCGTCAAGTTGAAGCCTCCAATTCTGACCAGACCCAAACTAGGGAAAACTTTACCCGTGCTCTTCCTAATTTTTAGAACTCTTATGCCCTTCTCATTTTAACAATTGCACTCGCGTGCTTATTCTTCTCAGAAAATTCACAACAGTATCCTTCTGTTAGTGTAATATAGAGAGGTATTCGTAACAACAGAAGTGTATTTATTGTGAATTATGCAATAATTCGAGGATACGAGTGTGGCTGTACAAAAAACAAGGGCTTCATTGTTATTGGAACAACTCGGAAGGGTACAATTGCAAAAACCGCTAAAGTACATGTCAACTTACTCACTTCATCGTAAGTTGGTAACCATAGCCTTTTTAAATAGAAAAGGAACATATTACAAAGAAACTGTTAGGAGACGAGCAACAAGTTGCGCCGTCAATCCCTTATTGCATTTTATATAGAAAGGTAACCATAGGAATAGGTAAAGTTCATTATGGTCGCTAGATTGCATTTTAACTATGTGTTCAATATAGCGGTTTATGATCGATAGAAGATCAGCATATTGATGTGCGATATTTGACCGTTTACATAGGAAACATAATAAATAACTTCTATGAAGAACAATACGATGAGATATTACTGGAAGATGAACTTTAATATAGAAGTCCACATCTCGATCATAATAATAGTAAAAAGAGTGGCTAACAATATTATTGATGACAGACACACTGCATGATCATAATTCACCATCGTAAAACCACGAAGCTAGCTCCTTATCCTCCGATGCGATCTCCGCTCTTCGCCGTGCTCTTATTCATTCGTAGTATAGTACTCAGAAAGCAGATATACAAGCTACTAGTGACTACACACAGAACACTTAGTTTTAGTTTAAATATGCGTCGATTTTCACGAGGCTCTCCTTGTTCTTTTCACCGAAGACCTCTACGGGCGGTGCCTCCTCGCTCACCTTCTCGTACACGACGCTCCACTTAGCAACACTACCGTCTCCCTTCGAGAAGAACTGAAGCGTCGAGACGAATACCTTGTAGAACTTGAGCACGTCGCCATCGATAATCGAATAAGAGATGGTCTTGCTAGCCTCGTCTATTAGCTCGATCTTCTCGGTGATGGTGGTGAAATGAGGGACTCCTGAAAGAGAGGTCGATAAATCCGCTTAATAGTCTGGTGGTAGAAGAGTACTCTTAACCAAAGCTGCAAACTTATAGACTATCATTTCCTATGAAAAAAGATGGATGTATTGATACCTTCGCCGAAGATGATTTTTCTAATAGAGCCAGCACTCTTGCCGTCGCCCTCGATCTGCTCGATGCTCTTGAACTCTCCAGGGAAGATCTTGGGAAAGAATTCGTTCGAGTTTACGATCACTTCCCAGAACTTTTCGACGGAGTTAGTGAGCTCGACCTCGAAGGCATGGGTGCCACTCAAAGCTGCCATTTCTACCTTATAGAAGACGAAGAAGAAGAAGTGAAGAAGGAAGATGTGGAGGAGAAATGGAGCTCTTGTGGCTTTTGCTTTGTGAAGAATGGAGTTGCCATTGTGGGGGTATTTATAGCCTTCCATTGGTTCTCTAATGTGATGTGAATGCACAACTTTAGTACATATATTTTTTATTGATGTTGATGTGGAAATAATGGAGATGGGGTTGGTGAGGAGAGACTGCTTCTAATACGTTGTTGTGGTCTTCTGCAGGATTCCTCAAAACTTCTGGAATTATTATTATTATTATATTAATTAACGTGGGACATTTTTGACTGTAATCTATGTAGAGCTAATTATAAAATTATAAAGGAAAAAGGTTGACCTATTTCTCGTTTACTCTATTCATATAGTACTTGATAAAAAAATATAGTATGTTAATCAAGCAAACATCATTATCTGACATATATGCGTATATCTTGCAATGGCTAAGTATACATCTACTATATCAATAGAAGAAACCGATCAATTTTCTCGTGATGTGGAGAGTAATGAGAAAAATATTTAGCACACCAATGTTGACTAACAGACTAAGAAAATTGCTTAGGCTATAGGTACAGGAATACGCCTGCAGTTTTTCTCTGGCAGCATAAATAGCAAGTAATTAATATTGGTAGATTGGATGTACATATATTAGCATAAATTTCTATCTTATGAAATTTCCACAGCAAGTTTAGATAAAGTAAATAGCAAGTAAACTGTTGCAAGACAAATTTTTTGTTGTCGAAATCTGATGACATAGATAGTCAATACATTTACATGTAATTCTATTATGATTTTATTTATGTATTGATTGTTATTTATGTAATTCAATTATAATTTTATTTATGTATTGATTATTATTTTAAATGAAAGTATTTATAAACCGTATTTTTAGCCAATTCAATCTATATCTTATTTTAAAAGAATAATTTTTGTTAGTACAATATTTGTCCATGGAGACGGAAATTCCATTTTACGAAAGGTTTATTTTGCTGTGGTTTTTCAAACTTTTAATTAATCAATACAACAAATTGTATGTTTCTATTGTTTATTTCTTTTACATATTTTTCATAACATCACAGTCAATAGCAGATAAAGTGTTAATAATAGAATTCCTGTTTCCTTGAATTAATAAGGAGGACTTTAGGGCTCCTTATATACTTGGAGGCCTAGAGTTTGAGGGTTACAATAGAATTATAGAAAGACAAAATTGTCCCCAGAGATTAGGGATTAGGACTCTCAACACTCTCCTTCAAGCTGGTGCATGTATATATATATATATATATATATATATATATATATCGATCATGCTCAACTTTGTACAATATTTTTCAAATTACGCGCGTGCGAGTGGTTTGATAAACATGTATGCAGTCTGCTCAGAAGAAGGTACACTGCGAGTATGTAGTAATCCTCTCTGTATCAGATCTTTGCAGTGGCAATCAATTTCGACATGTTTGGTGCATTCATGAAACATTGGGTTATTTGTTATATGCATTGCTGCTTGATTGTCACACCTAAGCTCTATAGTATTGCTTGGAGTAATGTGAAGACCTACAAGTACGGATCGAATCCATACTAGTTCTGCCGCGACATTAGCCATGACCCTGTATTCACTTTCAACGCTTGAGCAGGAAACAACTGCTTGTTTCTTGCTTCTCCATGTAATGAGGTTTCCTGCTATGTAAGTGCAAAACCCCATAGTAGACTTTTTATCTGACATGCATCCTCCATCTGCGTCTGAGTATGTCATGAGGTCAAACTTGTCGCCTTTGGTTAATAAAAGACCTTTTCTTGGTGATGATTTGATGTATCTTAGGACCATCATGCATGCATCGAAGTGAGCTGATGTAGGGGAATCCATAAACTGGCTTAACTTTCCAACAACTAGAGAGATATCTGGTCGAGTGATGGTAAGATATAATAAATTTTCCACCAGACGTATGTATCATCCACTATCTCCAAGATCATCTATCTCGAAGATATGTCCTTTAGGTTCTACGAGTATCTTGGCTGGCTTGGATCTTAGCATCCCAGCTTCCTGAAGTAGGTCACTGCATACTTTCGTTGAGATATAACTATTCCTCTCTTGGATCTTTCTATTTCAATCCCTAGAAAGTATCGTAATGGCACCAACTCCTTGATTACAAATTGCTTTGCTAGTTTTTCTTACTTCTTCAACCCATCTCGATCATCTCCTGTAAGGATGATGTCATCTACAGAAACCAACATAGCTATTGTCCCTTTATCATTCTTCCGTATAAATAGGGAATAATCTGTTGAAGATATTCTGAAGTTCAGATTCGCAAGTACACTGATAATTTTTGAAACCAGGTACGAGGGCTCTGTTTGAGACCATATATTGCTTTTCGTAATAGACATACTGTCTGACACTCCCCTTTAGCCTCAAAACCAGGTGGTTGCTACATGTACATGGTTACGTGAAGGTCGTCATAAGGAAAGACATTCTTTATATCCAGCTGATGCAAGGGCCAATCAAGTTGCATTGCTACTGCAATAAGAATCCATATAGTGGAAAAACGAGCAATTGGTGAAAATATATCAAAGAAGTCAATGCCGTAGGTTTGTATGAAACCTTTAACCACAAGTCTTGCTTTGTAGCGAGAAATGGATCAATCTGCATTGTACTTGACAGTGAAAACACATTTGGATCCCACAGTCTTGTAATTGCTTGGGGGATCAACCAACGTCCATATATCCGGAGATATCAACGTTGACATTTCTTCTTCCATTACTAAACACCATATGGATTCACTCATTGTTGTAATATGATTAAAGGGGATGACTGTATCCGAGACTGCTTGGACAAACTACTTGTATGTAGGTCCAAGATTGGATAAGGAGACAATGGTGGAGATTGGATGCTTGGTACCATATCAAGACGGGTATTGTCTACTCCCCTTCCTCAGAGCTATTGGTATGTCAAGTAAGACTTCGTCATAGTTATCATACGTACCTGTATCTATATCCAATGATGCATGAGTATCGTCAGATTGTAAAAACTCAATCGAAGGACATACCTGGGGAGATGGTTCCTGTGCAGAAGGGGGTGGCTAGATTCTACATGAGGAAGTGGAACAGGTAAAGGGGCAGTAGTATTTCATGGTGGAGAGACGTTTGAAACATACCATGTATAGTAGGGTAGAGACTCGAAAAAAGTAACATCGACACTTATGTAGTGTCTCTTGGATCGTGGGTCATAGCATCTATAGCCTTTCTGATTTTGAGAGTAACCCAAGAAGATACATTTGACTGCCTTGGCAGAGAGCTTATCCCTGTCAGGTCCAATAAGATGGACGAAGGCTACACAATTAAAAATTTTGGGAGGAACGTGAATGAGACTTTTCCTGAAAAAAGGATCTCGATAGGTATTTGTTCATCAATTGGGCTTGAAGGCATACTGTTTATTAAGAACGTAGCCGTCAATATTTCATCTACCCAATAGGTGGATGGTACATGATAATCTATTAGTATGGTCCGTGCAATATCTAGAATATGTCGATGCTTTCGTTCTGCCATACCGTTTTGTTGGGAAGTATGAGAGAAAGAAGTTTGATGCAAAACCCCTTGTGACGTAAGGAAGGATTGTATTTCATGTGAGACTAATTCTAGCATTATCGGTTCTGATTTTTTTGATAGTGGTATATATTGAATTACTTCTTGACTTCTTGTATAAATTGAACATGAATATAATAAGCATTAGATTTATTTTTCATTAGGAAGGACCAAGATACTCAAGAAAAATCATCAATAAAGACTAAATAATATCTATTACCAAGTATACCAAGTTCGATTTGCACTCCTCTTGATAAAAAGACAAATGATCAAAATTATAGGTTTTTCCAGTTCAAGGAGGAAGTAAATTTAGCAAAATTTTCAGATTTTTTCTGGGAATCACCTTATTTAAGATTACTCCCTATCTTTTTAAAGGGAAAAAATTCCCAAATTGCAAAGGCGGACTATTAATCATTCATTTATGTTACAATCCAATCCATATCCACAAAACATATCATCTGTTTACATTCAAAAACTGTCCATGCATACCTAGTACATCTCTTGTCTCTCAAAATGCTACAAGTAAAGAACATTAAAACCTACAACAAGTACTGTACCATGAAATAACTATAGTTGCACCCAAACAAACATAGCTCCAAGCCGCTTATTACTGTAGCTGCTTAGGAGAGCCTGCTGAATCCAACATAAGGGTACGTTATGAGTAAATGTGTCCAGCATGATATAAAAATTATAACAAATAAGGTATTAAAAATATGCAAAAGAAACAACTAGGTAATTCTGCTCACAAAGAAATAAATAATAATCATTTTCATTAGATATGAATAACTTATACTTCATGAATAATCTGTGGTCTTGGTCATGCGGTACCTTACGTTATGACTCTAAGACAATAAGAAGACCTTAGGGTTGCGCTACCTTTGTAGACATGTGATGAAGTACAATGCATCCTAACTAAGTTCCCAACACATCTACTTAGCTTTACTTATCAAACTATAGCTTTGATTCCTAAACCAAATTCCAACCAATGAAATCATTGTGAACCGTCCAAGTCCACTACCTATGTGTGAGAGTTCATGGTGGCGTTGGGCACGAGTCAAGGCACCGGTTAATAAGATCATTTGTACCATAGTCAAAATCGCCACGGCCATCTCAATCCTCCTTATACATATGAGACTTGTATTTCATTCCCAACTTCATTAATCACATTTCCCAGAACTCCCCTCTTAGTACTCCCACTCGAAATACCAATCAATATGGCCTACACCAGCCAGTATGCAAGTGTTAACTCTAAGCGAACAAGCAAAACAATAGGCTACCGACCATGACCAGTTGGCTCACACTTAAAGCACTGGATTAAAGGCACGCAAGTGCTAGGGCTAAACACCGCGTGGTGACTCCTTGGTATGTCAAGTAACACATCCCCAACCAACACAACTGTTTGGCTCATGGTGCCTAAGTTTCTATCGGGACTCCAAGGGTGCATGTCCAGTCCCTTGCGTCGCCTACTCTATCTACCCGAACACCGTGAAATTTCATCCACTTATTCAAACTTATCCGACAATATATATGAAAGACTCCTACTCCGTGAGAGGTTACTTGTGTAATGATCGTTTGTAGTGAGCAAAAATCAGTATCCTAAAGATTATGCTACAGTTCTCTCTCGATCATGGTCAATCTAAATGGTATCTCGAATGTCACCTAGGATTCCATACAAGATTAACTTGGGTATAATCACCATTTTCAGCGTAGATGGGAGAATCAATGTCCCAGACCATGAAAAAAAATCAACAGAATTCTCTTAACAGCCACAGTCAAATCTCAATGATGACAAACTCTCAAAAAGTCCAAGACCTCCAAACAAGTAAGCAAGTTTACTCATGAAATCCAATTACAATAAAATACAAATTAGAAAATGAAAGATGCCATCAGAATGTCAAATAGAAGTACAACTTAATAAATAGATGTCATCCATATTTTAACAAAAGGCATTTGATAGATTTGTCTAATATGTAATGCCTGGGATGTGTAAGATGCAAAATAAAAGTTGACATGATTACTCCTTACGGTTGAAAACAGTCTACATGTCTCTGCAATTAGAAAGTCCACACTTCAGAGTATCCATCGAGATTATCTAAGCATCTTACTCCAATTTTTGATATTTCTTCACATGTCACACGGCAAACTTTCAGTCTGTGATGTTTCCATCATCATCATCACTGTTCAAGCTATATGTTCCTTATTGACTCATTCACTGCAATATCTATATCATACAATTAATTATGTATGACAACTTCACCAAAAATCCTTCCATGAGCACCGTGTTCTCTCTCTCAAATAATTTCTCTGCAAAAAAAAACCAGTGATGGTGTCTTCATGAATGAATGACAATCTCCACAGGTCCTTAGATTCTTCGTAAGCGAATGCAAGAGCCCTCTTCCAATTTAATAAGCCCAAACGAGAGGGCTAATTTCTCACCATGCATCAAAATTGCAATTTTTTCTCATCCTCCTCCATATTATCCATGACATTATGGGTGTCCAGCACACCATATTAACCATTAGATTATGGGTGTCCAACACACTTGGCCAACTTTCTCTAACTGCTTTACAATGTCATTGTGATATGCATGGACTTCATCATACTGGGGAAGGGAGCAATCTCTCATGGCAAACTCCACCCCTAAAAACCATATGAATACTTCATTCCATATACCAAATATGACTTAAGGATGGTGATGAATCAATGATTTATCATGTTTTTATATCTTATATTGAACAAAAATCATATGTAGTTAGTTGTACTTTTCTTGATTTAATGCATAATTTCCATCTCATGTTTCGTATTCATTGCATTCAAAATAATCTAAAAGTTTGCATATTATTCATTGAAAAATTAAAAAATATAAAAAATCCATTATTATTATTTCTAGGTCTGTCTTGCCTTATGAGAGGTCGAAGGGAGTCTCACCCTCTTCCCTTTTCATTTAAAAAAAAATTAAAAATACTACAGGACAAAATAGCTGATGTCCACAGGACATCAACATTTGAAAAAAAGGGGGCACTGGCTTAGTGATGACGTCAGCCCCCGTTTCCTTCCTCCACAACAACCCATCGAAGAATCACCACGGACCGCATCACCTTCAGCTCCTACGCACAACTACCGCACGCCTCCTCTCCGCCCTGCCTCGCCAACAGCCGTCGCCCCTTGGCCTCCTTTCAACTGTCGTTGACTTCTATAAGAGGACGAGAGGAGCGGGCCAAACCCAATCCCCCTGCCATCAGAACTGTCTCCGTCATTCCTCACCGTTGTCCTCCATTACCTCTTCATTGACCTATATTGTCCCTCGCACCATTACAGCACCGCAACACGATCACGCACGGTCGTGCCTCGGCCACCACCATTCTAGGAAGAAGGGGTCCACCCCTTCGTAATTTTAAATTTCTTTTAAATTTTTTTGAACTTAATTGTAATTTCAGAAATTTTTTATTTATTTTATGCAATTTTTCTAATTTTGTATTTTTATATTATATGATATGTATTTTTTATTCTTATTTATCTTAAATACTTTTCAGTCCCTTATGGACCATTCTGCAGTTTATTCGAAGTTTATTTTTCCTCAATTTACCCATTAAGTTTTTTAATTAGAAAAAATTTCACTATTGCTATGATAATTTTATTTAATTATAATAACACCCTTAACTTTCTATTTATTTAAATTCAAGTCCCTAGATTCTTAGATAATTACAAAAATGCTCCTGGTAATTCCGAAATTCATAGAAAATAAAAAAGTTGAAATTTCTCAAAAAATTTCTATGCGATCCTTATGATGCCTATAACCTAGTGACTGAAGTTTTGACACATTTTAAGGCTCTAGAAATAAAAAGAAAAATAGGATTTAATTCGGTTCAATAACATAAAAAATGCCATTGTGATAGAATAAAAATTTGTGTAAAAACATCTAAGTCCTTGTGGATCAATCTTCTACTTGCCCTATGCATATTTTAATATCTGTTGGCCTGTAGTTGTATAAATTTTATCTGAATATATTGATTTTCATGTTGCACACAATGATGCATAAAAACACACTTTTAGTGAACTGCAAATCACATCTTCATTTTGACGCCATTGTCGGGGAATCAAAAACTTCACACAATTTATTTTAGCATTTTGATCTTTTTATTTTATTTTTGTAAGAATTTTTCATTATTTTTGTTTTAGGTAAAACATACATAAATTAATGGATCTCTCGAACTCTACCGTTCTCTCTGAACTCTAATTCTAGATCCAATAAGTCGCATACTGTAAGATCTTTTCGATCACTTGGACATTTCTAGGTGCTCGCATTTGCATATTATATAAAATTTCTTGGAAACATAAACTCAAGTTCTCATTTTGTATTCATCACTATAGATCTCTCTCTCTCCCTCTACCCACCAATTAAACAGAATCACAATTGAGTTGCTCATCTAATCAAATAAGTTCCGGAAAATCATCGCATGGCTTGGATGAAAGAGGTATGAAGTGCTTGAAGTGTTGCACATTGTATGCAATTGCATATGAACAAATCGAATCCTATATCAGAGCCAAAAATCCTAGGTCAGAGCAAAAAATCCTACATAGGTTTTGACTATTGAATTTAAAATGTTTAGCCACTTCTCAGTGAGGGAAGCCTTAGTAGAGTGGGTGATTAAAGGAGACCACATTTGGCATCTGTTGAATGGGAATTAGCCAAGGTCGTGTCTTTCCACAAGGCGGATCGACAGTCGCTGAGTTGACCTCAGACGAAATCCCCAAATCAATCAACAATTAACCCATAATGAAATATATGCAATTAAACAAAAATGTGGAGTTAAAATTTATTATAACTCTACATGCAAATGTGTATAGGTGTAAGTACATGTAGAGGTCGAACACTGGGAGGCGAATGGTTGTATGGTGAAAATGATTGTGCAATTATTTAATTTAATGATTCATGTCCAATTCCTTATTGTTTTTGTGGGTTGTTGATTTTATAAATTTTTTTATCTTTTGTTTTTATAATTTTTATTTTGTTTTTATATTTTGTTTTTTTTAATTATATAATATATATATATATATATATATAAGAGAAGAGGGAGAAGTAGTATATGGGTACATATAGATATATATTCAAAATATATTAAATATAATATTTTAGGCTTTTTAGATTTTTTTAATTTTTATGTTATTTTTTCTGGAATTTTGCTAATTTTTATGTATTTTCAATTAAAAAATGTTCCTAATAAGGGACTAATTAAATATGCCGTAAATAATTGGGTTTTAAAATATGAAATAAGTTCAAAAATAACCCAAATTAATTTTAATACATAAATAATAATATATACACAATTATAGAATAGGAAAACATATTTTTGGTATTTTTAAAGGGTTTTTAATTTTTTTTGGATTTTGGAGCTTCTTGAAATTTTTATATTTTCTTTTTCTATTTTTAGGGTTTTTCATTTTCTGGACTCAATATATATTTAAATATACCATATGTAATTTTTCTGTAATTTTTCAAAAACATTTTATAATTTTTTTTGTATTTTCTAATTTAAACAGTACAAAAATGGCTACTTTTTTATTTTTAATAAATAGGAAAATGCAAAAAATGTGAAATAAAATATGGGCGTGGAGGAGCATTGCATGGAGCATCTATCCTAATTTTTGTAGAATTTTAGGAGCAACATATGTATTTTTAATAAATAGATAAAAGACACAAAAATAATACAGCATGACAGGGGTATTTTTGCAAATAAAATAAGTACCAGGGGCATGGGTGCAAAAATACCTACAGAAATAAACATTTATTTAAACTTTCGGGGCTATTTTGCAATTTACAAAACCCGCCAGGGTTAGAGTGCAATTTTCACGCACCTCACGTGGGACTGCACGTGAGGCGCGGAAGGACCATTTTATAATTAAGGAAAGCACAGGGGTCCTTTTACAAAAGTTACATTTATTTTACAATGTGGTATTTAATTTACAAAATTAAATATAAAATACAAAAAGAACGGGGGTTATATGTGAAATTTACCCCCATCAGGCGCACGATCCAACGGTTCTTCGTTCTCCACTTGACACGCGTCGCACATCCAGCGGTCGATACCGCTTCGTCATCTGACGTCTGGGGTTAGATCACTCACGTGATCCAACGGCTGTGGCTCTGGAAGATCGGACGTCTCTGATCAGGTCTGGGGCTCCATCTTCATCCAACGGCGGGGAGGGCATCAGGAAGAACAGGGAGGAAGGTTCGCCTGGGCGAACTTCCTCAGGCGATATCTCCCTCCCCCGCCGCTCTTTGCTGCTCCCAAGGATCCCAGCACGTTCCTCACAGGTGGATCTAGCTGCTGGAGGTCTCGGATCGGGCGGAGACACCATGGAGCGCCACCACGACATCGAAGAAGTCGAGGGGGTCCAGGTACCTCCGGTGACTCTTGATTGCGTCTCCTGGTGCTTATCGACGCACCTGACCTGCAGGAAAATACTCACACGGCTCGAGGGGAGTTCCTCATCCCAAGGCTGAAGCTGTTAGCACACAAAAATGGAGGTGGAGTTGTTCGCCGGACCGGAGCTCCGACGAACTACGGGTGGACGATTTAACACTACACCTAAGGGCTAGGGACTGATCTAATGACACGAATAAAAAGCTAAAACTAAAACCTAACTAAAAATGGGTAAAGGCGCAGCTCGTACCTGGCGAAACACCAAGGAGCAGAGGCCTCGCCGGAGCGGCGGCCTTGGGTGCAACCACCGCCTTCTCCGATCGATTCGAGGTACCAGGGGAGTCCTACTGTCACCAGGAGTCCACCTAGACCGAATGCGAGGAGGGGAGATGCGTAAAGGATGACCAAAATTGCAGAAGAGGCGGAGGTTCTTTATTTATGAATGAAGGAAGCACCCTTATTGACCGGACCGTAGCGGCAAATCGACTCTATGTACAAGGGAATAGAAGATCGGGCGCGAATCTACAATGATCGGGGAAGATCTTTCATGAAGGATTCGAATGCGATGGCTGGACAGGACGTCCAAGAAAAAGGGATGAAAATCAGGGAAAAGATGGGCCACGTCAAGTCAGCCGCCTGGGGGTCGAGTTGACCAGGCAGTCAACGAACGTAGAAGCCTGATTCGTCTACGTCAACCAGAAGTTGACTGATTATTTTAACCTAATAAATGATTTAATTAAATTTTCTTTATAAAATAAAAAATGTTTATTAATTAATATAGTATTTATTTATGTTTTTTATTTATTTTTTGATGTATTTTATTATGGGTTTATTTTAATTACGTATTTATAAGTGTATTTACATGTATTTATTTTTATTTTGTATATTTTTATTTTATTATTTAATTTTCTTACTTTATATATTTATAACTTATTTTTATGAGTATAAATATATTTTTATTTAATTTTTATGAGTTTGTTCACATTTTTAAATAACTAGGTATATGTATATGTAGTTATACTTATAGGTATTGTACCTATATATTATGTATACTTTATTTATTTAATATATTTTATTTGTTTTTATTTTGAATTTGTATTGTTAATAAGTTATATGTAATATTTACATTATTATAAAAATATGAATAAAGAATAAAATAATTAAATCCCCCTTTTATTTATGTACATACTCAACATAGGTATTTTGCCTATGTATTACATAAGATTATTTTATTTGACAATTTTTTTGGGTTTTCTTTTAATTTTAATATGTACATGTGTTCTATACATTATTTACCAAATTCTAAAAATATAAGTTTATAGAAATAATGAATGAAGAATAAATTGAATATTTTATCCGGGTAGATTGTACAATGGGGGCCAAAAACCTAACTTTTACAGATGAACTCCAAAAATTATGAAACTAATTTTATTAAATAGTTCTTGGAAAGCTATATACAATTAAAGGTGAGTTTGGGTGATTTGGAGTTTTTATTTGCAAGATATGGGTATGTGAAGTTGAGATTCTGGCTTTTTATTCTGTGTATACAATGTACACTGGGTATTATTCTTACACAAACTCAATTTTGTATTTTTATTCACCTTATTATCTACAACTTTTATGTACAAAATATTTTTATTTGATGAATAAATAATTATATACAAAATAGGTGTCAAAAATGCATAAACGAATGAATAAATAAATGAGGTATTTATTGTATTTTGGCACTTATCTCCCCCTACTTTATTCCTTGTCGACCAATTCCATTCTGGCCTTGGTCTCGGGGTTAGGGTCATAAAATATTTGCAATATTTTATTCCTTTTTCTTTTCTTCTCTTTATTCTATCATATTGGCATTAAAAACCTTATTCTATGTACAAGAAATACAATAAATAATGAATGCTTTTATGGACAAATTAATGCTATTTACATGCATTTGGTAGGGTTTTTAAGGCCAAAATGATAGAATAAAGGTGATGAAATGGAGATTCAGTCCTCAAAAGCAAATAACCATGTCATTCACCAAACATCCCTTGGGTCAATCCAGTCAGCTGAGATGGCACGAAAAATAGTCAGGAATCCTCTAAGTGCCAGGGTGGATTAGAGCGTCATGAGATCAAGGATGGGTCAATCAGAAAGATGAGAGATCATGCAGGATCCACACACCTTTATCAGGAAGTCCAAATCAGAATAATCAGTCAATCCTCAAAATCAAGATGGGTGGAACCTCAAGATAGATAGATCAATCAATACTCATGAAATCATCACCAAGTCATCGCATCATATCACATCCTCAATCCGGTGTGCGAGATCTAAATCCTCAGTAAAGAGTCACACCTAATCATCATGCATCTTCAAAAATCCTCAATACGCTCGTATGCATGTATCAAAGACAAATCCATCACAATCTCAGCAACCTCAACATCATGCCCGACTTACACCAATAATCTATATAAATAATCCTCGATGCGAGCCTCATCAATATGCACATCATTCCAGGGTAAAAGGAAGAGGTGATACATGGTACACGAAGAATATGGATAAGAAGGGTACACAATGGGGTGGAGAAGCTGATTGAGCGTGCGTGCCAATATCACTGGTGAAAGAAGAGTGATACATAGGGGACGAGGAGGGCGGGCAAGAAGATCGAAACATAGACAAAATTGGGTGTTCCACATAGGGAGGGAACACCGTCAAAATGATGGTCCGAAGAGCAAGCTCTCCTCGAACCGGAGAAGATGGGGATGATACAGTGGATACGAAGAAGATGGTGAAGAAGTTGTCGGGAATGAATGGACTTGGCGAAGAAATGATTGAGCTCAAGCGCCAATATCACGACTCAATGCAAATGAAGAGGTATATGTATATATAAGAGAGGTAGAGAGACTCAAAGATGAAAGATGCATGACTCACACGGACGTGACCTACTACTCTAATGAAAGAAAAGCACAATGGACTCCAAGTCACAATCAAGACACAAGGCAAACCCCCCAATTCACCTACTCAACACAGTGAAGACCGTCAGATGACGATCATTTATCTTTTTGGTTTTAGAGTTAGGTGAGAATCACAAAGTTGTACAAACACTTAGGATGCTTTATGGGATTTTGGGCTCTACTCCTTAGTGTGTACGTGAGCACTTTAAAACGCATGCAATGAGGGGGTTGCTCTCCCCAAGACAAGGAGATCCATTACGTTTTATTTTTAGGTCCAATAGAGTTAGCAGTCCCAATTTTATTTAAGTTATCACTTTTTTAGGTATTTTCAATGCACGTGCCTATCGAGGTTTCAATTTCCATTAAGCATCCTAAGCGGCAAAAATAGAAGGAGAAGGTCGGAAAAGCCATGCAAGTCGGAAATCGATGATGCATGCTAAGTAAGAAGACTTACAGTGCTTCCCAGCTCTCTCCATGCGGGATGCAGAACAGAATTGAAACCTATGCTAAATGCAAATGCAAGCCAAAAAAATCGCCCTAGGGTAGTAACTGCTATTATCGTGAAGCACCACAAGTCAGTCACCGATCCTTAACCTAAGAGTCCGGTCTTGGCTCACCCCTCCTCTTCTCGACACACTCGAGTTCAGGAGTAGCGCTTGATGGGGCTTGTTCACGGCACAAGGGTTAAGAGATAAATGAATCGATTGTTTAAATTTGACTAGATCCAAAACACACTATAGGTACATGCAATTATATTAGGGGCTTTGGACCTTAATCTATTGGCAAGCAATTCCTAAACTAGGGCTCATTCACACAGAATAATAAAAATAAAATAAAAAGCGTCAAAACCGTCGAGGCCCCCAAGGGAACAATCCCTCGGGAAATGGACCTCGGGAGTCGGAGTGTCTGAGAGTCCTGTATTATTACATGTCAAGTGTCTCTCTCTCACATAAATATACATAATAAAATAAATAGAATGCATAAAAATGTAGACTGCCTTCAAAAAAATTCTCCTTCATCTGCCGTTGATGCTCTCTCCCGTTGGCTGGTGTAGAAGAGCCAACTCCGCCTCACTCGGGTGCATAGGACTTCCTAGGAATTCCTCCTTCGCTTGGCGGTCCCTCGCATCAAAGACAAATGAAGAGAGAGGGTCAGAACAATCACAACAATATCGATTAATAATCAAATAAATAAATGAATAGTGGACATGAACAAGGAATTAAATAAATGAATAAACAACCATCCAAAATCCGTTGCCTCCCCGGCAATGGCGCCATTTGTTGAATGGGAATTAGCCGAGGTCGTGTCTTTCCACAAGGCGGATCGACAGTCGCTGAGTTGACCTCAGACGAAATCCCCAAATCAATCAACAACTAACCCACAATGAAATATATGCAATTAAATCAAAAATGTGGAGTTAAAATTTATTATAACTCTACATGCAAATGTGTATAGGTGTAAGTACAGGTAGAGGTCGAACACTGTGAGGCGAATGGTTATATGGTGAAAATGATTGTGCAATTATTTAATTCAATGATTCATGTCCAATTCCTTATTGTTTTTGTGGGTTGTTGATTTTATATATTTTTTTATTTTTTGTTTTTATAATTTTTATTTTGTTTTTATAATTTGTTTTTTAATTATAATATATATATATATATATATAAGAGAAGAGGGAGAAGTAGTATATGGGTACATATAGATATATATTCAAAATATATTAAATATCATATTTTTAGGCTTTTTAGATTTTTCTAATTTTTATGTTATTTTTCCGGAATTTTGCTAATTTTTATGTATTTTCAGTTCAAAAATATCCCTAATAAGGGACTAATTAAATAGGCCGTAAATAATTAGGTTTTAAAATATGAAATAAGTCCAAAAATAACCCAAATTAATTTTAATACATAAATAATAATATATACATAATTATAGAATAGGAAAACATATTTTTGGTATTTTTAAAGGGTTTTTATATTTTTTTAGGATTTTGGAGCTTCTTGAAATTTTTATATTTTCTTTTTCTATTTTTAGGGTTTTTCATTTTCTAGAATCAATATATATTTGAATATACCATATATATTTTTTCTGTAATTTTCAAAAACATTTTATAATTTTTTTGTATTTTCTAATTTAAACAGTACAAAAATGGCTCCTTTTTCATTTTTAATAAATAGGAAAAATGCAAAAAATGCGAAATAAAATATGGGCGTGGAGGAGCATTGCATGGAGCATCTATCCTAATTTTTGTGGAATTTTAGGAGCAACGTAGGTATTTCTAATAAATAGATAAAAGAGACAAAAATAATACAGCCTGGTAGGGGCATTTTTGCAAATAAAATAAGTACCAGGGGCATGGGTGCAAAAATACCTATAGAAATAAACATTTATTTAAACTTTCGGGGCTATTTTGTAATTTACAAAACCCACCAGGGTTAGAGTGCAATTTTCACGCGCCTTACGTGGGACTGCACGTGAGGCGCGGAAGGACCATTTTGTAATTAAGGAAAGCACAGGGGTCCTTTTACAAAAGTTATATTTATTTTACAACGTGGTATTTAATTTACAAAATTAAATATAAAATACAAAAGGAACAGGGGTTATATGTGAAATTTACCCCCATCAGGCGCGCGATCCAACGGTTCTTCGTTCTCCACTTGACACGCGTCGCGCATCCAGCGGTCGATACCGCTTCGCCATCTGACGTCTGGGGTTAGATCACTCACGTGATCCAACGGCTGCGGCTCTGGAAGATCGGACGTCTCTGATCAGGTCTGGGGCTCCATCTTCATCCAACGGCGGGGAGGGCATCAGGAAGAACAGGGAGGAAGGTTCGCCTGGGCGAACTTCCTCCGGCGATATCTCTCCCCCGCCGCTCTTTGCTGCTCACAAGGTTCCAGCACGTTCCTCACAGGTGGATCTAGCTGCTGGAGGTCTCGGATCGGGCGGAGACACCATGGAGCGCCACCACGACGTCGAAGAAGTCGAGGGGGTCCAGGTACCTCCGGTGACTCTTGATTGCGTCTCCTGGTGCTTATCGACGCACCTGACCTGCAGGAAAATACTTACACGGCTCGAGGGGAGTTCCTCGGCACAAGGCTGAAGCTGTTAGCACACAAAAATGGAAGTGGAGTTGTTCGCCGGAGCGGAGCTCCGGCGAACTACGGGTGGACGATTTAACGCTACACTTAAGGGCTAGGGACTGATCTAATGACACGAATAAAAAGCTAAAACTAAAACCTAACTAAAAATGGGTAAAGGCGCAGCTCGTACCTGGCAAAACACCAAGGAGCAGAGGCCTCGCCGTAGCGGCGGCCTTGGGTGCAACCACCGCCTTCTCCGACCGATTCGAGGTACCAGGGGAGTCCTACTGTCACCAGGAGTCCACCTAGACCGAATGCGAGGAGGGGAGATGCATAGAGGCTGACCAAAATTGCAGAAGAGGCGGAGGTTCTTTATTTATGAACGAAGGAAGCACCCTTATTGACCGGACCGTAGCGGCGAATCGACTCTATGTACAAGGGAATAGAAGATCGGGCGCGAATCTACAATGATCGGGGAAGATCTTTCATGAAGGATTCGAATGCGATGGCTGGACAGGACGTCCAAGAAAAAGGGATGAAAATCGGGGAAAAGATGGGCCACGTCAAGTCAGCCGCCTGGGGGTCGAGTTGACCAGGCAGTCAACGAACGCAGAAGCCTGATTGGTCCACGTCAACCAGAAGTTGTCTGATTATTTTAACCTAATAAATGATTTAATTAAATTTTCTTTATAAAATAAAAAATGTTTATTAATTAATATAGTATTTATTTATGATTTTTATTTATTTTTTGATGTATTTTATTATGGGTTTATTTTAATTACATATTTATAAGTGTATTTACATGTATTTATTTTTATTTTGTATATTTTTATTTTATTATTTAATTTTCTTACTTTATATATTTATAACTTATTTTTATGAGTATAAATATATTTTTATTTAATTTTTATTAGTTTGTTCACATTTTAAATAACTAGGTATATGTATATGTAGTTATACTTATAGGTATTGTACCTATATATTATGTATACTTTATTTATTTAATATATTTTATTTGTTTTTATTTTGAATTTGTATTGTTAATAAGTTATATGTAATATTTACATTATTATAAAAATATGAATAAAGAATAAAATAATTAAATCCCCCTTTTATTTATGTACATACTCAACATAGGTATTTTGCCTATGTATTACATAAGCTTATTTTATTTGACAAATTCTTTTTGGTTTTCTTTTAATTTTAATATGTACATGTGTTCTATACATTATTTACTAAATTATAAAAATATAAGTTTATAGATATAATGAATGAAGAATAAATTGAATATTTTATCCGGGTAGATTGTACAATGGGGGCCAAAAACCTAACTTTTACAGATGAACTCCAAAAAATATGAAACTAATTTTATTAAATAGTTCTTGGAAAGTTATATACAATTAAAGGTGAGTTTGGGTGATTTGGAGTTTTTATTTGCAAGATATGGGTCTGTGAAGTTGAGATTCTGGCTTTTTATTCTGTGTATACAATGTACACTGGGTATTATTCTTACACAAACTCAATTTTATATTTTTATTCACCTTATTATCTACAACTTTTATGTACAAAATATTTTTATTTGATGAATAAATAATTATATACAAAATAGGTGTCAAAAATGCATAAACGAATGAATAAATAAATGAGGTATTTATTGTATTTTGGCCCTTATCTCCCCCTGCTTTATTCCTTGTCGACCAATTCCATTCTGGCCTTGGTCTCGGGGTTAGGGTCATAAAATATTTGCAATATTTTATTCCTTTTCTTTTCTTCTCTTTATTCTATCATATTGGCATTAAAAACCTTATTCTATGTACAAGAAATACAATAAATAATGAATGCTTTTATGGACAAATTAATGCTATTTACATGCATTTGGTAGGGTTTTTAAGGCCAAAATGATAGAATAAAGGTGATGAAATGGAGATTCATCATCCTCAAGAAATATGAGTAGCTATCCTACGGTATGTATACTTGCATCCATACTGGTTGAAAGTGGATGCAACTAAGCATAAGAGTTCAGGATAGTCCTTAAATCTAGATTTTAGGTCAAACTTTTTGTGTTTTTGAATTTTTGTGAATAATAAATTAAAATTTTGAGAAGATACATGTGTGCTGGTAATGAATCTCCATTTCACCGCCTTTATTCTTTTATTTTGGCCTTTAAACCCTAGCTAAATGCATATAAATAACATTAGTTTGCATGAAATAAAATATATTATTTATTATGTAAATAATGTATAACAAACTATATTTAAAGTCAAAAATAAAGAATAAAGAAAAGAAAAGAAAAATAAATGAGATACCATAAGTATTGAATGACCCTAAACCTAGAGACCTAGGCATCATGATGACTTGGTCGACAAGAAATAAAGCAGGAGAAGATAAGGGTCAAAAATACAATAAAATCCTAATTTTCACTTCATCAATAAGTCTATTTTGGGACCTACTTTATTCTTTATTATTCACACCTCAAATAAATTAACTTTGTATACAAAAGTTATAGATGAAAATACATAGAAAAATACAAAATTTATTTTACATAAAAATAATGCATAATGTGCCTTCTACATTTCTGAAAAAAATAAAAATCTCAAATTCACAAACATGTAACTTTTCCAATTGAACTCAGAATTTATTAAAATCACATTAAAGTGTATGGAACTTTTAGTTAGCTATTTAATGAAGGTAGTTTCATTCAATTTGAAAGTAAGATGTAAAAATTTGATTTTGGACATCTATTGTACAATACACATGAATAAAATAATCATTTTATTAAGTCCTTATATTTTTCATAGTTTTATATTTTTATAATTTTGTAAATATTATTCATAATGCATATAAATATTTAGATGAAATATAAATAATTAAAACACAATAAAATAAATTAGTATATTTAAATACATAGTTGAAATATACGTACAAATACTTATGTAGTAAATACATCTATTTAATTAAGTGTACAATCTACATCAGAAAAATGTAATAAAATATATTTAAATACATATAAATAAGTTATAAATAAATAAATTATGTGTATAAACTAATAAAATATAAAATAAAAAATAAAATTAAATATGTGTTATATAGGTAAATACACTTATATTTATACCTGTAAAAGTAACTTACAATAAATTAACTTGTGAAAATAAATAAAAATCATAATAAAATACTACATTAAATATCAAATATTTTTCATTCTTTAACTTAAAATTACTAAAATCATTTATTATTTTAATTTGATAGAATAAGAGATTAAATCCTTATTTTGTCTTCTTCTTGGCTGACGTGGACTAATGAGTAGCAGGTCAGAGTTGGCCTCGGTCAACTCCCCCCATTGGCCAACACTTCAGAGCATTGGACCCCCTATTTCATCTATTTTGCCACCCGATTCTTTCATTTTTTGGGAGAAATTCCTTCATGTCTTCTCTTCCCCAATTAATGATCTTTCACGCCGAAGACTTACATTGACCCGAGGATCACTAAGACAAGCACTCTTCCCCATCCATGGACCCCTGCACATATACCTCAACTCCACCTAATATTGGATTTTGATCTTGATTTACCCCTCGAAATCTCCTTATTTTGTATGCTAGGGTTCACTAGTGACATCAGTAAGCTCCTAGGCCTTTTGGGTGCGGAGGAAGAGTCTGAAATTGAAGATCCATATCTCACCGAAGATTCACCGGTGAGGTACTCATGCTCCTTGTTCCAAATTAGAGATGCTTCCTTTTTAAATGCTTTTTAGGTAGCTATAGCATTAGATTTATTTTCCAATTGTTTTTGCATTTTTATTCGCTACTGTAGCGTAGAATCCTAAATCCGTAGTTCGCTGGAGCTTTGCTCCGGCTACTATTTCCTTACGCCTCGATTGTTCTCCGACCGTTGTGTACCTCCATTTCTTTTCTCGACATCTTCTCTACGCCGCGACCCATTCCATTCCCCTCGACCCCTTCTGGACCAAGAGATCAGGCCTCCCTCCCACGTCCTTCGTTGGAGACCTCCGCCCCATCGCATTCTGCCTCCATTTCACCCAACAAGTCCCTCGGGAGACCCCTTTTTGTGTATTTTTGCTTCCCTTGTAGGTCCCAAAGGTACAAAGCCTCACCCGAGGTGATTTTGTCGAAGAAGAAGATAAACTTGGTACCCGAGCTCTCTCAAACTTCTAGGACCCCATCACTGGGTCTCGAACTTGTCTAAGATTGCTAGCACTTCGAGGGAGCTTCCAACTCCATTTTGCATCCCTCTAGACAACCCTTGGAGGCCAGAGTCATAAGGAATTGTGGATTGAATTTCAACATGTCCATGTTCTTCCTTATTCTTATAGGGAGTTTCACAACCTTCCCATCGAGCTTCTTCTCCAGGAGCCCCAACTATCGTCAGATCCAAGTACCCTTGACCGTTGATCCAACCATTGATATATATTATTGGCAACTCATCCTCGAAGGGTATCAATGCATCTAACATGTATTTTATTATCAATTAGGTCTGTCCACTTTTTTTGGAGTTTTTGATTTTCTATTTCTTGAATACTATATACAGCATCATTTGCATATGGACTTTTTCCTCTCGAGCCAATAGACTATCCCTCTTTTGATGATTTATTGCAACCCACAACTTGTCTTTAGACCTCATGACTACCAGATCGGATTGGGGTACAATGGTCACAAATGTATGACTTCCGACATTTTCATTGGCTTGTGTCTCATGCTGGAAAATCCAGCCCTCTACACTTCAACTGAGGTGAGCAAAGTTTAAGGTGCATGTGTACAAGCTAGGTCATTATCAAAAAGAGTCATGTGTATGCTTCGAAATACACTACTTAAGCAATGAAGACAACATTGAATTAGGTCTTGTGCTTCCCAAAGAATTAAGTCTAGAAGACCTGAAGAATTTCAATTCCAATTCCTGTAAAGTTCCTGTGATTAAGTAGATTAAGGTCCAACCAAGATTCAATCTTCGGATTTTATTTAGACTAGTTCATTTATCAATTTCAATATGAAAAATGCAAACGTTATATATAATTCATAAAATATTTTTGTGATGCTTTTATCTATTTTTGAACTTTTTACTGATCTTTGAAAAGTTTCACAAATTTTTAGATTTTTGAAAAACGAAAAGAATTTTTACAACATTTACAAAATTTTTGAAAACTATTCTCCATTGATTTTTCAAACAGTATGTAAAGATTTTTCAAATTATTTTTGTAACTATTTTCCAAACATTTGCAACTAGATTTTCATACTAAAATAAAGAAAAGCAATTTTTACAACAAGATATCTACAAAGATTAAAACATTTTACAACACATTTTTCCAATGATTTCCAAACCATTTTCAAATATTTTGCAAAACATTTTTTACTTGATTTATCTACAAAGAATTTTAATGAATTTTAAACAAGTATATTCTTTACAATTAATTGAATGTATTTTAACCATAATTATTGAAAATACGAAAGTACAAGTTATGGCTAAATTATATATCACGTATATACGATTACCTATACCTAGCTTGAGCTATGTACTCATATATCAGAGAGAAAAAAGAGAAGAAACAATTCGTATCGAGTATAGAAAAGTCTAAAAAATAACAATTGAACGAAAGAATGAGTGAGAAGTTGACCATCCCCCCTATACTTAGGATCAAATAATTCTAAGTAGAGCAGACTATACACAATGCATGGAGGGTCAAGGGTTAGAATGTAAGAAATCATTGAAGGATACGGTAAGATCCTCAAGCGCATCATGGAAGAGTGAGCGTCGTGTCGAATACGACGAAGAGCGACTAGTCGTACTAGTTGTTCTATGCAGCGAAAATTAAAAAATTTTCATCTGACGAAACCACATGATCCAAGAACACTTCTCGGATCGTTTCGTCTAAACCACAAACAAGTATTAGGGTTACCTCTTGAAGCAAGGTTGTGATCGAGTCTCTAAACAAAGAGACCTCCTGTCTCAAGTCCGATCCGTCGGAGGAGATGCTTGCGAGCGTGGGGATGAATCACATGCTTCTCGCAATTCATGTTGATGATCCAAGCAGCGGATCTCCTGATCTCGACACACGAGATCCGACGTGTTCTTCACGAGCAGGGCACGCCGAAGTAGACAGAGATCCATGATCAAACCATCGGGCAGCATAACGACGATGCCACGGCGATGGAGAACCTCTCTGGGGCATCCATGGTGGATGACCACATGAGAGGGAGAGAGAGTAGGCGTGTGAAGAGAAAGAGAGAGAGAGAGAGACTTGTTGTCTCACTTATGTGTAAAGAAGAGCAAAGGGGTACCTCTCCTTTTATATCATTTTGGGATCCATGGATCTCAATCCATGGGACAACACAAATCCAATGGTCCTCATTGATTATGTTTCTTTTAGTGGCTAAGATTTCTGTTGTTAAAAACAACAACAATTAATTTAATAAAAATCAAATATATATTAAATATAATTTGATTTATATCAAATCAATTTCCTTTGAAGAAATAGGAAAGGAGGCAAGCCTCCTTCCATAAGGAGCGTGGACGGCCACCACATTCCTTATGGGAATTGTGGCCGTCCACTCTTCCTATATGGAAGGTGGATGTCTTTTTCCTATTACATGAGATTACATTATCTCATGATTCTCTCCAATATTTGCAACAACTTTTGTTCCAAATTATTTCACAAAAATAAATCCAATTTATTTTGTGCACATTGCAATCATGCCATCGAAAATTTGCGAATCACATTCACAACCCAAAATAAAATGTAAATTACATTTTCAATTTAATGTTCAATGTGAATCCAATTCACATTAACATTTAATTAACAAATGTAAATTACAATCATCTCTCTCTTATATATTATAAATCATATTTATAATATATATGATTAATATGGATATTGCTATCCACATTATTCATATCCATGATAATTAAATCATATTTAATCATCTTAGATCTCTATTCTCATGTGCTCAAATAATATGCATCACATTCACATTATTTACATCTTTGATAATTAAATCACATTTAATTATCTTAGATAACTCTTTTTATAATATGAATCAAATTCATATTACTCATGATAATTAAATCACATTTAATTATCCATTTTCTCAATGCTTGGATACATAATATTAACAATGAAATTATCCTGAACCCTTTCAAGGATAATGCGCTTTCTCCGCTAATACTTGGAGATAAGGACAGGGCGATGGTATTGTTCCACGTATAGTGACTTGGATATTGAGATCATATCTCAAATCCAGATCGCGGGCCTCCCATAGATGCTTGATTAAATCAAGACCTCAAATCTAATCTTCTCATTGCATCTGAATCACATTCAGATCAATGTCCAACATTTGGACTAAGATCAGATTACTTCTCTACTGAGAGGAGTCACTAAAATCCAGACCCGTTTCATCACTCCCTAGGAATGGAAGCGTCATGGTTATACAATCGTTTAGGATCACATCACCCTCAGGTATTCCCAATACCTGTACATCCTGCATACTAGAAGACTCAGAATAAAACCGAAGTATTAGATCAACTTTACACTATCTACTTCTGGGTTTTTTATCAGTAAGTTTCTCATTCGATCATTGGAAGTTGGTATCGATCATATACTTTCCAAAAGCATATATCATACCTAGGTCTTGATCACATACTTTTCAAAAGTATATATCAAACCTACAAATTCAGTCAAGCTTCCAAAGCGAGACGACCGTGCACGGAATTTGATTCTTCCCAATATCTCATGAGTGAGCTCTTCTTCTGATTCAGTAATGAACCTGTATGATCCCTTTGAGAGATCGTATTACTCAAATGCACTTATATGCACACCAGCGCGCCGGTGTGTAGACCTTGGTTAGTTCATCAACCTATTGGTCTGCCAAATGTACATACTCAGACATATAGTAACACATCTGTCTCCGATCAGAGGATGCATGCCTGTATCGTGACAGCATACGATATAGGACTTTGATTATCTCGATCTCGTTAAGTGATGAATACCCATTCATCACTCTTTATTCTTATATTTTAGCTACAAAAACCTTTGCAAATGCATGTATATTCATGTAAATACAAATAATTATCAAAAGCATGCATTGTATAAAGTTTAATAATTAGCATGTTTTTGTGCAAAAATAAAAGAATAAAGAGTAAAAAGAAAAAGAGGGATTTTAGAATAAATATTGAGCAACCTAATCCCAAGGGAGGGCTCAGCATGGGCCTGACCGCATAAAAACCAAAGTAGAGGGAGATAGGGACTCATGTGTGTAAATATATTTGTAAATATAATAAAAATATTTTCCTCCAAAAAGAGACTAAAATGGGTCTGTAAATACTTGTATATATTTATAAATGTAAAAATCAAAATAAAAAGAGAAAGCTAAAAAAACAAAACAAAAACCCTCACCTTGTGCATATTCATCATGTACATAGCCACTCCTATTTATTTAGCCTTATAAATACATAAAATTAATTTCCAAACATTTTGTATATATTCCACTTTTCATGTTGTAAATAAATAGAATAAAAACCATTAAAACAAAAACAAAATAAAAAGCATAAAAATAAAAATCGAAATAAACATTGTATATAGACCATGTATATATGTGTATATAACTATTTATTTTCCCTATGTAAATAAACAATAAAAATAAAATAAAAATATCAAATTATTCCAAATTTTATTCTATAAATAAATAAAATGTAAAATTGGAATAAATTGTATAAAAATAAATAATTAAAAATCAAAAATTACAAATACATATTGTACATATACCTATGTATAGCTATATATTGTAAATACCTTATTTTTATTTTGAAAAACTATTAAAAATCACCAAAAAATAGAAAAAATTAAAACAAAAATATTTCATGTTTTGACTTTTAAATAAATCGGCCATTTGTTATTTTTAATTAAATTTCTAAATATTTTACACGTGGCCTGTTTTCATTGGTCCACGGGGGTTGTTGACCGCCCGGTCAACTCCCCCCTGTGGATCATCTCTCGCGGATATGTTCAAAAACCCGATTTTTCCCCATTTATTCCCGCTTGATTCGATACCCTATCACTTAAACCCCGGGTCCGAATCGTTCATGGTACATCCGAGACCCTCGCCGGAGCCACCGCCTCGGGATCCGCGCTCCAGATTGCCCTACCCGACCAGCCCTAGCCGGACCCGCACCCATACATAAGCCGAGCTCCACCACCTGATTTCTCATCTTTGGCTCCCCATCTTTCAGTCTCGTGACCTCCACCACCTTCCTTGAAGTGACAGCTCTCCGCCGGTGGTGTCGAAGAAAGGCGAAGGTGATCGGACCATCGATCCGGCGAGTCTTCACTGCCGTGCTCCGCCCAGAGCAGGAGCTTGAGCCTCGGAGGGAGACGCTCCTCGAGGCGACGACCCAGAGCATCGCCTGCTCATTCCCAGTCTCATCGTCCACCCAGGTAGCCCCGTAGTCCTTTCCTTTCCGCTAATTTTCAATTACCCCCTTTCGCTCCGCCCCCGTTCGTCGTCGATTCCGTCCACATCCGACATCCACTTGATCATCAGGCTCCGCCATAGCCTCCGCCTTCCTCCCGCGCACCTTCTCCGTATCTCCATCCAACCCAGCTCACACAGGAGCTGGGATTCGAGCTCCACTGTCTCCACCTTCGCCGGAGCTCACCCATCTCGACCCTCCGTTCACCGTCACCCCACCTAACCGGGTCGAGGCAGTTTGCCCTCGACCCGCGAGTCTCCTGGTTTGCTTTGTAGGTACTTCCAAGCTCATCTGAGGGCTTGGACCATCAGATCCAGGAGCTGCATCTCCGCCGACCTCACCGGAGCTCTCCAGAGCTTGGCTAGGCCATCGGAGGGCACCAGCAGCTGCGGAGCGTCACGCCGGAGCTTCTCCGATCTTCAGGCGCAGCAGGGGAGGTCAGGAGCGTGCACTTTGGGCCGGCGAACTTCGCCGGCCAACTGTTCTTCCGGTATCCTCCCCGACCGTCCGATCATCCTCGACCTCCAGTTTTCATCTGGGCCGTTCATTCCCGGAGGAGCAGCAACCGTCAGATCTTGGAGAGGTGATCAGAACCGCCCGATACGCAAGGGTTAGCCACAGAGAGCCCCCACCGTCCGATGCACCACATGGCGTAGCCCCAGCCGTCCGATCGCTGCTAGGGCCCGAGCGTTGGAGTGTCACCCGATCCAGACCGTCCAATCACGCACGTGGTGTCCATCCTGCGGCCTGCATTAATAAAGGGTAAATTACCCTTAGGCCCCCTCTTTTATTTTATTTAGTAATTAGTCTTGTAAATACGTAGTGTAGTTGTTTAAGTTTTTGGATATTTGCATAGAGACCCTCGTGCTTGGTTTTATTTGCTGATATGCCCCTGTGTATGGTGTGACACGTGCATCGACACGTGATCTTCTGGGCTTTTTACATTATATACTATGTAGTTCTGAATGTTAATGAATGAATAAAAGTTTTTGAGTATTTGCATTTATACCCCTGTGCGTGAAACATTTGAGCATGTGCGGATATTTTTAGGTTAATTGCAGATTACCCCCTGGACTTTTGGTACCTGTTACCAAATAGTCCTCGGAAGTAATTTTCGTCACATTTGGGTCCCTGAGTGCCTCAGGTGCGTGCGACGCACGTGTTTACCTGGGTTATTTACACCAGACCCCCCAGGACTTCGGGTATTTGCACATAGGTCCCTATGCACAGTGCCCCCTTTTTATTTTTGAATAAAATAGCAAATCACCTCCAAATCCAACGGAAATTGGACACATGGCTCCTGCCATAGTGTAAAATTTTTGAGGATTTTTGGAGACATTTTTGTGTTGATTTGATATTTTTAAAAATTAAAAACATCTAATTTCATTACTGTCTAACTTTAAAAACCACAAAAAATATTAAATATCATCTAAAATTCACAAAAAATTTACTTGCTGTTTGTTTATGCTTGCTTGATTTTCTAGCCAATTTTGGCTATTTTTCATTACTTAAAACACCTAAAAATTGAAAAACACTCAAAAACTCGTAAAATTCTAATAAATAATTTAAAAATCCAAAAATCATAAATCCAGTGCCCTAATTTTCCTTAAACTTTATAGTTTATAGGAAAATTACCCTCAGGAGCTGGGAGGCCCTTTTTATATTTTAAATTGGCCTTTTTCTCCTGACTGGACAGCACCCCTTGTTTCTGTCATTGTTTCATTTTTAGAAAATAAAATAAACATCAGAAAAATCTCAAAAATTCACTACAAATAGTAAAAATTATAAAACACACAAAAATATTTTTTCTGGAATTTTTGGTTGATTGTTAGTGCATTTAATAAATTGTTGAAGTGTGTTGTTTAGTTGCTTTTCTTATTTTCTTAAAATATTAAAAATCCAAAAAAATATAAAAACCCTTCAAAAGCACCAAAAATATCTTCTCTTCTCTGATTGACTACTTCGTAGGCCGTAAGGCCAATCCGTGCTCCTTGAGTTCGACCCTGGTCGCTATACCAGGTTAATAAAATAGCCAGGACCGCTATTGATTTTTGATTTGACTTTATCTTTGATTGGTGGTCTGATTTATTTTTCTTGATTGACTGAATTATTTCTCTCGATCCGGGTCGCAACAACCCTTGAGTGATTTTATATTTTATCCCGGATTGATTTGAGTGATTTTTCGGGTCCATCAGAATGGCGCCATTGCCGGGGAGCACGGCTTAGTAGTCGATTTTTGAGTTTTTCGCGGCTTTTCTTTTCGTGGCTTTCTGTACATATTCTTGTATATACATTTGATCTGTTTATATATTCATTTGGTCTGACATTCTTGTTTGTTTTCTTACGAGGGCCCGAGGACCGAGGCGGCTTCTTCGGAAGCCGACGCAACTGTGAGAGTCGGAGGCGGCTCTTTTCTTTACAGAGCCGCAGGAGAGCGTAGGAGAGCGAGCAGGAGTGCGGGAGCCGCGGAATAGCTGCGGAGTAGAATAGTTTAGATTAGATTTTATTTCTGCATATTTGAATTGTTATTGTAATAATACAGGTACTCAGAGACACTTAGACTCTCGGGTCTGTTTCGCCGAGCACCGGTGTGCTCGGGGGACCCATTTAGATTTTTCGCGGTTTTTCGTAGCTTTTAGATTTTTAGCTGCCTTTTACGGTTTTCCGCGGTTTTTCTCGAGCCCCTAGATTTAGGATTTTCTACTTGACTGTGCCGTAATTAGTAGGATCCCCACACTTAATTGATTGCCTATTCCTATAGAGCGATAATTGGACCTACTAATAAATCATTAATAAAAATAGTTTAGTCGCTTTCTTGAGAGCCTACGCGCCGCGAGCCTGCCCCGTCAAACGCTACTCCTGAACTCGACCTGTCGAGAAGAGGAGGGGTGGGTCTAGACCTGACTCTTTGGATCGAGGGCGAGTGACTAGGCTAGACGGTTCTATCGAGTAGAAATTGCCTGTTTAGGACTCGATTTTCACCACTGCACCATTTATGTAGTTTATTTCCTGTTTTTAAATTCTGCGCGGATCATCTTGCATGTAGACTGCTGGAGTCAGGTACGCATTTCAATCTCTACATGCATCATTGATTTCCTGCGCATCGGCTTTTTCGTCTTCTCCCCCCTGTTTTGGACTAAATAACCAGGAGAACCGAAAAATTCGTTAGGCCTTTGTTTTTATTGAAAAATATTAAAAAGAAAAACCATAAAATTGGGACTATTTAAGCTATTGACCCTAAAAGACACTTGACTGAAAAATTTGTCTTGGGGAGAGCAACCCCCTCATTGTTTGGTTTGCTTGCGCGAGAGAGTGACCCGTCCACTAGGTAGAGCCCTCCGGTGCTATTCCTGACTGACTACCGACTCTTCCGTGCGGGCCAGTCGGTTGGGGTAGCATCGGGAATCCAACAGGTCACGTAAGCGCTCTGATAGATTGATTTGTTCACCTAATAAAATTTGACAAGATAATTTGACCGAGCCTTTACGGTCTTCAGCTCGTGTTGCATTGGTGAACAGAGGGTTTGGTTGCCGATCATAGTTTCTCCAGATCTCATCCGCCTTACTCGCCAGATCACGATGATGGGAAGGAGGTCTCTTAGGCAGCCTCTGGCTGCACCGCTTTCCAACACTCCTGATCATTCATCTAGGTCGGTTCGTGGGAGCTCAGACCCGCTCTCCGAACCCGAGTACGACTCCGCCCTGTTCCCCCTTGACCACCCTTCTTCTGATTCAAAGATACCAGTGCCAGAGGAGAGACAGACAGATGATTTAGCGGCACCTGAGTTCAGTTATTTTGATTTTTCAGAGACGATGGCCGGCAGTTCCGACGATCGCACCCGAGGTCCACAGGGAGAGCAACATTTTGTTCTGGACCAGGGTTCGATCAACTCCACCCTGATCGCCTCCCTCGAGTCAGTGCAGCAGCAGCTGAGGGATCAGGGAGCTTTCATGATGGACATGAGGTGAGAGTTTGAGCAGTTGAGAGCCAATCGCGGAGGAGGAGCAGGAGGAGGACCCGACGATGCGGCAGCTGCCACAGCAGCCGCGGCAGCAGCCGCAGCAGCAGCAACAAGAGGAGGAGCACCACCACCACTTAGGTCGATGCGGGAGAACCACAATCCCGGGTCGACCCTGACACACCGCTGGGTGGTACTTCCAGCGATCGTGGGGGACTTCAAGTTCCCCCGAACACTCTGCAGCTTCTTCCCCGATTCCACGGATTGGCCACAGAGGAGCCTCATCTCCACCTGCAGGAGTTTGAGATGATTTGCAGCACTGTCCACGATCGTCAGGTGGACCAGGATACGATCAGGATGATTGCCTTCCCCTTTTCCTTAGCAGACAGAGCAGCCACCTGGCTGAAGCACTTGGGGAAGTTCGTTTACACC